>PISX010019865.1:0-37122 GCA_004024625.1 Mellivora capensis
TCCAGCACGGCGTTCTCAAGATGCTCTGGGTCCTTTTCTCTTTTCTCGGGGGAGTCCTCGTGCCCCAATTAATCTTTCGCTCCCCTCGGACCCTTTAAAAAATTGCAGTCGCCACCGGAGGGGGGGTCCCAGTAGGAACCCCTGTGTATTACAGTGTTCAGCCCCACTTTCCCCGAACCGGGAAGCCGACCCGAGGGGAAATCCCCAGACGCCGCAGGGGTGGGGGTAGGGGTGTACGCTCCGCAAACCCGCGGGCGTGGTGGGCGGGGGCGCTAGGCTCCCCCGCCCCGGGCACCGACCCCAGGCCGGGGCGGCGGCGCTCTCCCACCGCGCCTCTGGGGACTCGCAGACGGCTGCGAGACCGGCCGGCGCGCTGGGCATGCTCAGTCGCCGGGCGCCGGGCTCGCGAGTCGGAAGCCTGTGCGCCGCCGCCGCCGCGGAGCCGGCCGGGGCGCACCGAGAGCGCAAGGGACTCGCTGCAGCGGCGGCCGGGCGGAGGAGGAGCCGGGCCGGTACCGGACCCGAGCCCTGCGCGGAGCCCCCGACCAGCCGGCCGCGGCGCCCGCTCCCCCGCACCCCCGCAGGGTAGGGGCCGGCCACGGCTGGCGTCGGCGGGGCGTGGAGGAACCGCGGCGGCGGCCGCATCCTTGCCGCCTGCCCCGGCCGGGCCGTGTCCCGGAGCCGTCGGGCATGGAGCCGTGGAGGCAGTGCGCGCAGTGGCTCATCCACTGCAAGGTGCTGCCCGCCAACCACCGTGTGACCTGGGACTCGGCGCAGGTGTTCGACCTGGCGCAGACCCTCCGCGATGGAGTCCTGCTTTGCCAGCTGCTCAACAATCTCCGGGCGCACTCCATCAACCTGAAGGAGATCAACCTGAGGCCGCAGATGTCCCAGGTAAGGGAGCCGGCGCGGGCGCCTCCGCCTCCAGCCGGCATCTCCCATTAATCTTCCGGCTAATTTCTTTGTGTAAATGCAAACATCTAGGTGTGCTCAGCTTGCCCTGCCTCCCAGCCTTCTGCTTTGGGGATCGCTTCGGCTTTTCGTACCTTGGCTTGAAATGGTTTTGGTCATTAGCAGAATGATGAAGTCCTGCGTCCGGAGATGGTATGAGGATTTCATAAAGACTTTCTGTGAGGCGGAGAAAAAAAACTGTCTTAGGGTGCCCTTCCTTCACCTACTTTCGTGCGTTTGTGCGTGTGTAGGGCAACAAAAGGAATTTGATCCAGCTCTTTTTACAATAACAATGGTGAGGGATAAACCGAGATGCTGCGGTCATTCTGCTTTTAGTCTGTTCTACTTGGCGTTTCATCCCCATGTTTTCTTGAAAGAGGAACCATAACATAAATGACTCTAGGAAGTGGAGGGCGTTCTGGTACCGTTATCTGTACAGGAATGACACTGGTCAAAGGGAGGAAAAGGGAGCACTATGCAGTGGCTGTCCCCGAAAGCCCCCTGAGCTTGTGGCCAGCTGGCGAGCTAGGCTGTGTTTACAGCTCTTCTTAAGCCATGTGAGAAGGAGTGAGTCCAGCCTCTCTCAGCAGCGACAGGAAACAAGAAGTTTCGCTAGAGATTATGCTTTCCTTCATTCAGGGCTTGCTCAGGTGGTGGAGTGCATGCTTGGCTCCTCCAGCCTTGCCTGGACGTGCCTCTTAGAGGGGTTAACAACAACTAAAACTCTGGGGAGGGGGGGCTGTGTGCATCCTACAGTCAACTCAAAAGTCACAGCTCAGAGTAATAGTTTCATGGTCCTGTTAGAAAGTTTCCACGCAGAAAGATCGTAAACACCATTCACATCTATTTTCTTTGTAATATGAAAAATCATTTTCAACTTAAAAGCGAGGAGTCCTCCCCTCCAGGACATATTTTAATCATTAATCCTGAATGATAGTGCCTCAGCTACTCTGCAGCCATAGCAGTGCATTTTACAATGAAACTGACTTCATGAAATTGAATAATTATGTATTTAAAGTTAGAGCACACACATTCATCTCTTCTTCATGTCAGTGTTTCACCAGGATCCCTCTGCACTCAAAATTCTGTATCTATTACCTCCTATCCTATCTGCCTTTGGTGGACTGGTTAGCAGTCCCCCAAACAGAACATGATTGTAAGTGGTAAGAACAATAGGATTTTTAAAAGATTTTATTTATTTATTTGACATACAGAGATCACAAGTCGGCAGAGAGGCAGGCAGAGAGAGGAGGAAGCAGGATCCCTGCCGAGCAGAGAGCCCGATGTGGGGCTTGATCCTAGGACCCTGGGACCATGACCCCAGCGGAAGGCGGAGGCTTTAACCCACTGAGCCACCCAGGTGCCCCAACAATAGGATTTTAAAAGTGAGATAAATTATTTCCTACTTTCCCATAATCTTGGTTGTTGACTGCTTGATCTGTGAACCTCTTCAGAGTTGTCACAATTCTGGATATCCTAGTAAGGTTTTGTTTTAATTTGAGAGAGACTGAGAAACAGCACAAGCAGGTGGAGGGTCAGAGGGAGAGGGAGAAGCAGATTCCCCACTGAGCAGGGAGCCACATGGTGTGGGATTTGATTCTAGGACCTGGGATCATGACTTGAGTTGGGCAGAGGTTTAACCGACTGAGCTAGCCAGGTGTCTGCTGTTAAGGGGATTAACAGACATTTCCATGAAGCTGGAAGCTGCTGTTCTGAGCAATTTCCCACATGGCTTATTGCCTCAGAAGGTGGTATGAGTCAGGATGCTTCGGCCCACCACCAGAACACAGTATTGTGTGCACTTCTGAAACTTCAGTTTCCTGGAACCCTTGGGGGTTGTTCAATAAGTTCTCAATAATCCATTTCTCTGGACAGCTGAGGATCTCCCTCTTTTAATCTTCTAACCTTTATTTGAATGTTAACAGTGGATGAAAATCTTTTCAGATGTGTTTTTGCTCTTTGTTGAATATAGTCAATGTAATCTTTTTGATACCCGAGGAGCATCATTAATGAAAATTGAACACATATCATGCACCAAGAACTTGATTCCCTACTGGGGGTACCACAATGAACACATCGGGATCCTTGCCCTAAAGGAATTATTACACTGTGCTATCAGATAAGTCACCAGGTTATAATGAGGTAAACAGCTGAATGACTTTCCTTAGACTATTTTGCTTTTGGATTTTTAAGCCTGTCCAGTCCTGAGCTTTCTGGTTCCAAATTCAATGCAATTATCTCTCTAATGTCCTGTGGTTGAGGGCTTTTCGTAAAAGTGAACCCTTGAAGGCTAGTACCTGAATATGACGATGGCTGTCCTTGCTTTCTTGGTTCTTGACCACATTGCAGAGAGAGGAGGTTGCTGAACAGCTGAGTTGTTGGACAGATGAGTTTGCATTATCCAGATTGTCATTAAATCCTTAAATGACACTTATTAATGGCTTCATTAAACAGGGTGACCTATTTAACATGCTTATAGTGCCCAGCACTTAATAGGTGTTCATTATTAGTAAAATTACTTAAAACATTGTTTTTTCCTGCTGTCATTCTTTTTTTTTTTTTAAGATTTTTTTTTTTTATTTATTTGACAGAGATCACAAGTAAACAGAGAGGCAGGCAGAGAGAGAGGAAGGGAAGCAGGCTCCCTACTGAGCAGAAAGCCCAATGCGGGGCTTGATCCCAAGAAACTGGATCATGACCTGAGCCAAAGGCAAAGGCTTTAACCCACTGAGCCACCCAGGCGCCACCTCCTGCTGTCACTCTAAGAGTAATACGTTGCAATCAAAATTTTAGAACAATTGCATGGTGTATAAACCCCTTTGGGCTGACATCTCTGTTTCTGCATTGAACAGCTCCCATCTTCTTAGCTGCTTCTGGTTATAAGACTCCTACCGCATCAGCAATATTGTATAGTGAATAACCTAGTAACCTAGTGAAATCCTGACAGGCATCCCAGCAGACTTCATTCCTCTGAATTTAGATGTCATTATTAATACTTGTGGCTTTTGCTGTTTCTGGTATCTAAGAGTCATTCTGTCCCGCCGATATAGGTTTTATGGAAGATATTAATTTGAATTTCCTTATAGCACATGATTTTCTAGGCCAGGAAATAACTAGAAGTTTTCACTTCAGAGTCTTGTGGCATTTGAGACTGATGAACAAACATGGACAAAGGAAATTTTAATTTGTTGATGTTTTGCATATTGGTGGTTTTTAATTATCCAGTAAGAGTCTATAAAATGAATAGTCTCTTATATTAAGAGTATTTTTCTGAGTGTGATTTCTTCCATTCTCTTACTATTTGCCTTCTACCTAGTTTGGACTAAAAAAAAAAAAAAAAAACCCAAAAAACACAGCGAATAATTACTCAATTATAGGTTTGAATCTTGAGGTTTTAAGTTAATTATCCTTCAAAATAGAATTATAAATGGGATCCCAGTGTCACATATTCTTACTGGCTGTGCATATCTGCCTCTTTTTGATCTTGCTATCTTGGTAAAAGGAGGATCTTGTTCAGTTCAGAAGTAAGTACTTTTTTTATGGGGCACCTAGGTGGCTCAGTCAGTTAAGCCTCTGGCTCAGGTCATGATTCTAGCATCCTGGGATTGAGCCCCAAGTTGGGGCTCCCTGATCAGAAGGGAGTCTGCTCCCTCTGCCTCTGCCCTTCCACAAAGTACTTTTTTAAAACCTTGATTTAGAATTTGTTTAAAATGAATTAAAGGGGTAGATACAAATCAGTATTTAGTCACCCATTTAACACATTTCTTTTATGAAGAATAAATAAAATCTAGATGATTAATAAAAGTCCAAGATATTGGCATCTGGATTTATTTTTCATCCAAACGGGTGTTCTAGCTAGGATATAAAGTGCATGAACAGTTCTGGGAGGAGAAGAGCCTATCTGAGATAGTTGTACTGGGGGTACATTGTGAAAGGGCATGGACTGTAGACTTGATGTCCTTTTTAGTGGCTAAGAAGGTCTCTCTGAATGCCTATAACCAATCATAGATCTATCAATGAGATTATCTTAATCTTACTATTTTGGTGTTGTTTTTTTTTTTTAAAGATTTTATTTATTTATTTGTGAGAGAGGGAGAGAGAGAGAGAGCAAGCGCGAGCACAGGCAGACAGAGTGGCAGGCAGAGGGAGAAGCAGGCTTCCTGCCGAGCAAGGAGCCCGATGTGGGACTCGATCCGAGGACACTGGGATCATGACCTGAGCCGAAGGCAGCTGCTTAACCAACTGAGCCACTCAGGCGTCCCTTAATCTTACTATTTTGTAATGAAAAATTTTTCTTTATGTCCTATGATGAGAGTAATACATTTGAATTTACTGACTACTGTGTATGGTATCGGTGAACTTTGAATTTTCTTAAAATGAATTACTCAGGCATTCAGAGTTCTTTCAACAAATATCTGGTTCTATGTGCCAGGCACTGTTGTAGATACTGGCTTAGGGCAATAAACAAAGGCAACAAATTTCCTGCCCTAAAAGGATTTATATTTTAGTGGGGGAAATGGATAATAAAGAAATGACTGTATAATATGTCCTATAAAGAGATTTCAACCCAGTAAGGGACTAGAGCAAAATGTGATTCAATTTTAAAGAAAATAGGCAAGAAGGGCTTCTCTGAAGAGGTGACAGTTGATCAGGGAGGGACCTGAAGAATAAGGGAATGCAGAAGTATGGATGTTTGAAAGATTACTGTTGGCAGTAGGTATACCAAGTGCGAAGGTTATGAGGTCGATTAAATGATGAGTATATTGGAGGAATAATGAGGCCATTGTGGCTGGAGGAGAGTGAGTGTAGGAAAGAGTGGTCATGATGAAGTCAGAAAATGGGAGCCAGATTTTTAAGACTAATGTGTCCTTGTAATTAAGACTAATGTGTCCTTGTAACTAAGACTAATGTGTCCTTGTAAGGACTTTGACTTCCCACTGTAAGTGAAATGGGACATCCCTTGACCTCACTTACCTTTTCAACAGGGTCACTCTGGCTATGTGCTGAGAATAAACTATAGAACAGAAAGAATGGAAACAGGCTAATACAGTCACTGCAGCAAGAGATGATGGCAGCTCTGGCGAAAGCAATAACGGGGCAGATGGTAAGAAATAGTTCAGTTCTGCATATGTTTTGAAGGGAGAGTCAGCAGGAGTTTCTTGATGGAGCCAATTTAGGTATATGAGAAGGAGAGGGGAGCTAGGAATAACTCCAAAATTTTGGACTGAGAAATTGGAAAGATGGAATTGCCCTTACTGAGAGGGAGAGTACTGGAGCAAGGTAGCTTTTGGTGGATGTCTGAAGAAGGCAGGGAGATCTGGAGCCAGTTATGTTTTGGAATGCCCTGTAGACATCTAGATGGAGATGCTAAGCAGACAGTGGAGAAGCTGGGTATATAGATGTGAATTTTTGGAGTCATCAAGGTATAGGTGGTATTTAAAATCATGAGCTCTGATGATATCACATAGGGAGCGGTCTAGAAAGAAAAGGTCAAAGGACTGAGCCATTGGGCCTGCCCGTGTGTCAAGGGTAGTAAGATGAGAACCTATGAAGGAATTCAGAGGGAAAGGCCATGAGGCAGGAGGGAAAACAGTAAGAGTGTGGAGAGCAAGTGAATAAAGTGTTTCTGGGAGATAGTATGAGCAGACCTGTCAAATGCTGCTGATAGATCAAGTAAGACAAGGATGGAAGATGGACTGTCAAAAATGAAATTTTTTGATTTGACAGATCTGGTATGGACAAACACCCCACTGAAGAAGAGCAGGTGGAAGGAAGAGGATCAACACAGAGAGCCATACAAGCATGACCCCTCTCTGGGAGTATTGTTGCTGTGGTGGTGGCTATTGGAAAAGAAAAGAGATCTAGAGGGTTGCTTTCTTATCCAAAAGAATTTGAATTTTATACTTACGAAAAAAGCTCTTAGCTCTTAAGTCCTATTAAGGCATCTTAAGCTCTTGTTCTGTAGGCATACTTGATGGCTTGACTTGGACTCTAGGAACCAGAGCCTGGGAAAAAGGATAAAGCGTTGTGAGATGATTGGTGAGGTCTAATCCCATGGCTGCCAGGGTGAGAGAAATGGAAAAGTGGGTGTGTCTTGTTTTGTGGATGGGGGAAAACTGTATCATGTTGGTAATGCAGATGGGTTTGATTCAGTATGGATACCAATTTCCTAATTTTCAAATACAACAGACCCTTTTCAAAATTATTTTTCTTAAGCTCTCTGTGGGATTGGACATGGCCTTTTCTGTTCCTTTTGAAACTCTTCTTGATTCCTACCACACTGCACATTCCTCATTTGCTCATTGCTTTTACTATCCCCTTGTTTCCTTTGCTGGTTTCTCTTTAAACATTCCATAGAAATTTGAATTGCCTCCTTCATTGTCTTTGTTCCTTTTTTCTTTCCTGTGTCTTCTCATGTCGCTGTAATGTTACCTACTTTTCATACCTCAGTGGACCCCAAATTCCTACTGATAGCATATACCTGCCTGTCTGTTATCTCCACCTCTACTGGTGCAGTCATTTCACAGTTGGAGTGCTGGCAATCACAGGATCAGACTTCATTGTGCAAAGTGCACCCCTCTGCAGAGGAAAGGATGAGCTTGATGGGGAGAATTGGAGGAGAGCAAGGCTGCTGCTGAAGTTCAGTCAGGGGAAGAGGGGGCCAGTGAATGCCATGCCAGAGAAAGTGGGACAGAAAGGATAGAGAAGGACAAAAAGATGGACATGATGGGAGAGTTGGAATGGATAGGGCTTTGGGCCTCTTTGATGCAGTGAGAGCTAGGAGCCTGTGGCTAGAATGAGCCTGTGTTTCAGGCTGGGCTGATGGGGGAAGTTGGTGGGGGGCAATATAGAGGAGGTGCAGATTTCAGAGGGAAGGGGAGCACATTCAGTTTTAGCTGTGGAGTTTGAAGCTATTATTAGTTACCATCTGTATTTAGTGTCAAGCATCCTATTCTCTTAAACTATTTTCTTTCCGGCTTATTCTAATACCTAAAATCCAACAATCTTTTGAACTCTTGGTTCTACCACCTCTTCACTGCCTTCATGTCTTCATTTCCTTCCTCCTTAGCTTAAATACTGCAGTCATGATAATTCCAGCTTGATTTGTGATACTCATTTGAGTAAAGTGCAACCCTGGTTAAATACAGCTCTCCACTTACTCCTGCCTGCAACATGGCTCCTGGATCTGATGGAGGAAAACCTAGGACACTCAGACTATTGTCACTTTAAATTCATGGTCCCTAACCTCAGTGTGGGGCACTCTAGGCTACCCAGCCATCTGATTCTGTTTCTCTAGACCAGGTGTTCTCAAAGTAGGGTCTGGAGACTCCTGGTAGGGGTTCAGAGATAGATACCTTTAGGAGTTCCATAAAGTCAACAGTCTTTTTTTTTTTTTTTTTTTTTTTTAAATAATACATTATTTGCTTTTTCTTTAATTTTCTCACAAGTGTAGAGTGGAGTTTTCCAAAGGCTGCATGACACTGCTGATGTCATTGCTGGGATGGACCATGAATTATGTGCTTGTAGATACTTTTAAAGATTTCTCAGTTGAGACTACTAGATGTTAAATGTTGATAGATATAACCCCTGTAAACAGAAGCTGATGGGGGTTCTCAGTAATTATTTTTTTCATTAGTTTAAGAGTGTAACAAGATCCTGAGACCAAAAAGTCTGAGAACTGCCCTAGACCATTCTTTTTCTTTTGACCATTCACTTTCTACTCTCCTAGATGACTACTCGGACATTTTCTTGACACACAATGTTACATTAGTTTCAGGTGTATAACCTAGAAATTCAAGTCTATGCATTATGCTATACTCAGCACAAGCTATGATGTGTCACTATACAACATTACAACACCATTGATTATAATCCCTATGCTCTCTACCTTTCATCCTGTGACTTTCTCATTTCATAAGTGCAAGCCTGTATCTCCCACTGCCCTTCATCCATTTTGCCCATCCTACCCCCTCCTGGTACTTTTTCTTATTGAATTTCCATCTTTGTCTCCATTTTCCCCTCTTTTCTAGTGACCTTGCTTCCTAGTTTACTGAGAAAACAGGCGATCAGGAGAGCTTCCTGGGTCTCCCCTTTTTGCATGTGTGCCCATAGATGATGCTTTCTCTCCTGTTCTACGGGCGGATTATCAGTGCTCCTAGTGAAGGCCAGTTCCTTTGTCACTCTATCCCTGTGCTTTCCTGCATCATCTGTTCTCTTCTGGATCTTACCATTTGAATGCACAAATGCTGTTCGTTCCCTCATTTGAGTCAGGATCTATTTTCCAGGTAGAGCCACAGAGGCTTGTTTGAACATTGGGTGCGACGGAGAGTGACTGAGGATTTCTAGGGTTTACCTGCACTGCTGGGGCAAATGGTCAGTCAGCCTCCTTTTAACTGTTCAGTGGTTCAGCTCCATGTCAGGCTCTCTGCTTGGCAAGGAGCCTGCTTCTCCTCCCTCTACCTGCTCATGCTCTCTCTCTCAAATAAATAAATAAAATTTTAAAAAATAAATAAATAGGCATAATAAAAGAACCTACGCTTTAGGGTGGCTGTGAGGACTGAATGAATGAATTAGCTCTGCACTTGGCACGTAACAAATACTCAAGTGTTAATGACTTTTACTGTGCTCCTGACTGCTACTACTGCAGAAACCTACAAGGCATGTTAACACTTCCCATGAATTCTCCTTGTCACACCACCATGAAACCATCGCTGTTAGTTACCCCCACGTGAGACCTACTCTCCAAGGCTGAGAAGAGTTTAGGATTTGTACTAACAAGCCCGGCAGGGTGGAGGCAGGATGCTGAGTTCCTTCATCAGGGCTTTTGGCACATCTGCATGTGAATGATAGTTTCTTTTCCCCCACTTTTTGGTTCTCTTTATAGCCTTTGCTTTAGAGGAATGTTCTCAGATTGGCTCTGTGGTTATCAATAACAGCACTTCCATACTAGGTACTGAGTAATTCTGGTTTCAGGGTACTGAATGTAGCAACAGGATGATTTTATACACCTTTATCATCTTATGCAGTATAAAATGGGAGATCGACCTCTGACAGGTTTGTGATGGGGAAAAGAAATAAAATCGGGTAGAAAAACAGAGGAAAGTTAATGAGAGGGCAGGAGAATGATTGTAGCTAGTCTTCTTTGGCCTTTTTTTTTTTTTTTAAGATTTTATTTTATTTATTTGACAGAGAGATCACAAGTAGGCAGAGAGGCAGGTGGGATTGGAGGGGAGGCAGACTCCCTGCTGAGCAGAGAGCCAGCTGATGCAGGGCACTATCCCAGAACCTTGAGATCATGACCTCAGCTGAAGGCAGAGGCTTGTCCCACTGAGCCACCCAGGCACCCCCCTTTTTGGCCTTTTAATACTGTGCCTGGTAACCCCTGGTCCTGAGCACATGGTTTTTATGCTGTACTCCTGAGTGGGGTCAGCAGTGCCTACATTTCTCTGGGCAGCAGGAACATCATTGTTGTAAATAGTAGAATTTCAAATGGTTGTCTTTTATTCCCCCTTTTTTTCTGTATTATAGCCATTCTTCTTCTAAATGCATGGACACCTATTATTTATAATGTTGTTTAGAATATTATACCCCCAGCCCCATTAACATAGATCCTGAATTGTGTGAAGGCCAGTCCAAGTTTGCATCTTGCCTTTCCCCAATCTTAAGCATTTAGTGGACAGAACCATGAAGAGCAAAGAAGTAGATACTTTGGATTTTCATAGAAAATTATTTTAGAATTTTGTGCTGCTATCTGCATGTGCTTTCAAAATCTGTGTTGCAAGAATTGTAGTCAGTCTTTGAGTTGCTTGCTTAACAGGAAGCCAGCAGGATATGCTGTTCACATGGGAGTTCTCTAAAGGGTCAATTAATATGGAATAGTCAATGAAACACTTGATACTCACCTTCCATGATTTTCAAAGTACTTGTCTTAAAATAGATCAGTAACAGCTGGCTTGAATAAATAAGCATCTTGCCTCTATGCCCACTAATGTCAGGAGTCTTTTCTTGGGAGCATGGGGCAATATGGTTTAATGAAAAGGCTTCAGGCCAGGAGTCAGAGGACCTGAGAGGCACAGCTCTCTCTGACATGTGGCCTTACCAAGTAGCTGCTTCTTTGTCTCTGCCTTCCATACTTACAGCAATAATAGCAAATACTGACATATCAATAATATGCTGAATAGCAGCTAACATTTTGTATGCATATTTAGACCTCATTAAGAAGGCATTATGGTTTCATGAAGAGAGGTTTGGGGCAAGAGGGAAATGTTTGAATCCCAGCGCTGGCATGGGACCTGATGGCTTTGGGAAAATCATTTTACTTGTTGAGCCTCCATTTCCTCATAGGCAAGAAATTCTAAAACCTACTTTGCAGGATTGTGGTGAGAATTAAATAATTTCTGTAAAATGCTTGGGGCATAGTAGGTACTCAGCAAGATTTAATTTCCTTCCTCCTCTCCTACATCCTTGAGCCTTATGAGTCTAAGAGCCAGGAAGAACAAGATCTTATCACTCTTCTACAGAGAAGGAAATAGAGGTGTACACTGGCTAAAGGACTTTGCTCAAGGTCACACAGACAGGAAGTGGTAAAGACAGGACTTGAGTCCAGTTGTTCTAGTTCCAAATGCTGTGAAGTTTATCATTCCTGCTATCAAGCTGAGTGCTTAGATGGTGCATTGTGTGAGGAAATGCCTGGGAACATGTTCGGGAAACCAGGCCCGCCCTGCAAGTGCACAGTGACATTGTATTACCTTGCACTGAACTTTACTGTATTTCACAGAGAAACGTCTGAACTCATGAAACCAGTTTTCACTTATTTAAGAGTCTGATTTAGTTCATGGATTATTTGCTTTTTGGCAATTTCCTAGCTCTTCTGCTTTCTGTTTGGTTCTGTTTTTATGGGAATTTGTGCATATGAATGTTGATTGATTAAGCCATCAGTTTGTCTATTAAATATTAGATTTTATAGTAGATACTGAGGATTCAAAGGTAAATAAAACTCAGTCCCTGATCCTTTGTGGCTTTTAGTCTACACAGCATGGATTTTACTTCAGAAATGGCTATATAAAACCAGGGTGGGAGTGGGGGAGGGAGACCGCAGTTAGTGAATGAGCATGGCAAATGCTCGGTAGGGGGTAGTATATTTTTGGATGCATTGATAATTTTGCTGATGTGCAGGGTGTGACTTGTGAATGTGTGTGCCAGGCTCAAGGCATTTCTGTCCTCCCCCTAGACATTTGTCTAGAATCTCCTATGTGCAGGGTACTGGATAAATTATATGGAACTTTGTGCTTTTGTGGGGTGGGGAGAAAGCAGATCTGACCTTAGTGTCAGGTTTTTGCAAGAATGCAGAAAGGAAGTAAGTCATTGGATGCTACAGGGCAGGTGCAAAAGTGCACGCAGCTGGGTGAGCGAGATGCGACCAGGAAGAGGACAGAGACATGAGTGGTTACAGGAGAGGAAGAAGGCTTGAGAAAGAAACTGGGCGGGGAGAGTGTGTGTGAGATGAAGAATGTGCAGAGACATTCAAACCTCAGCGATGTCTCCAGGGGGACAGTTACTCTGAGGGGTGATGAAATATCCTCCATGACATTAATACTGGGATATGGCCGCACCATTTGCATTTGGTGTGAAGATGTTAAATTATAGGACTTTGGTGCATAGCCTGTAATATCAGATGATGGTCTAGTCTCTTGAATATCTTAAATGCTTAGGGAGCACAGACCATATAGAGAGATTCAGACTACATCACGGGCATCTACAGCAGTGTGCAAAGCCTGCTCTCTTTCTGCCTCTAACCTCCTGACTTGCCACTTCTCAGTCCCTCACACCTACCTTAACCATTGTTTATTCTCCTTGTGCTCTTTGTTGACTGATATCTCTTTGTTGGTCCATTTGTTTTTGGCTGCGTCCTCCTGAGTCCTGCTTGAATATGTGGTCAAACTTTCCACATTCATCCCCAGTTCCCTTCACCTTCTGTGCCCTCAGATGGGGTGGTCACCCTGCCCTTCAGTGCCGTCACAGGCTTTCCTGCTTTTGCTTCCAAGCCAAAGAGGGTTGTCAGAGAAGCTCACTCAGCAGCTCGTGTGTACCTCCCAGCTTCACCACAGCTGGCCATGGTGCTCATCATTGCTGCTTTGCTGCGCCTCCTGTCACCCTCTTGGCTCCTTATTCCCCTAGTCAGACTCCAGATCTCTAAATCCCAGACACAGAGTCCCCAACTCTCCCTCAGGCCCTGCAGGCTCAGTTGGTTTTTATCATGACCACCCAGTCCTCCTGAGTCTTGTCCTCGGCCTGTCCCATCCACCCCCCATGGTGGTGACCACAGTGCCTGTTACTAGGAGTAGCAGCTGTCCCAAACTTCACAAGTTACATTTATGCACACATTTTTGCTGCCTTCTTAGGGGAGAGTTTTGGGTCTTGACAAGAATGTTTAATAAATTAGAAGCCCGGAGAGGACCAGGTGTTATGAAATCTTTGATTCTGGGAAATTGGTCCTCACACCCAAGAGGTGCTCTTTTTGGTTTATGGTCTCCAGAGGCCAGTAGTGTGCTTGAGTGAACATCCACTGACGAACCAGAAACTCAAGTCACCTTTTTTCAGTTCCCAGCGGCAGCAGGCTGCCTAGCCCCTCTTGCAGCGAGCTTAAGGCATCTGTTTTTTTGCAAGCTTTTTATGAGGAGGGGAGGAGGTGGGTAATATTACCACTCAGTTAAGACAGCTTTTCCTTAATTATGTATGCAGTGCCTGACAGAGAAAGGATAATTCTGTCACACTGATACTCCAAAATGTAGATTTGGCAGAAAATTATTAAATTCCCTGGCATTTGACCTTCAGATATGAAAAAGCATTTGTTGGCTAAAGGAAGTTAGTAAGCTTAGGCCACAGTCAACCACACAAGAAATGCTTGAGTTGAGATTTATGATGACAGTACTTGAAAATAGAACCTTGTGTTTTTCCATAAACTGTACTTGGGATTCAGTAGAATATAGCAATTTATCCTCAGTGAGGAGGAAGCAGGAAATCTCTGGAGTTCAGGATGAGCACTAACATGAAAGATCTGGGTGCTTCCAGAGATCCCATTTAAGGAGAGAATGTGTCATAATTTCTGTTAAGATCAGTTTCATTCCTGGAAATTCTAAAATGTGAAGTTGGACTCTTGGGAGTATTTGGCTCTGATAGTTAAATCCTTATTGAATTCTCAATCTTTCTGGGTATATAGTTCCATTTAATGACCTTAGTGAAGACAAGAGTAATGAGAATTTGGTAAAGGATCTAATTTTTTTCCTTCCTTGTTTAGTAAATGCTTCACCAGTTTCAGTGATGCATATAAATTTCTCACCTAGCTAGCCCTAAGCTATTTGCCCATTTGGCAGTTACCTTGCTGTGTTTTATGTAAAATAAGCTAAATGAAGAAATGCATTTAATAATAGTAAAATAATACCCTCATCTCTCTAAAGAAGAGATAAAATAGATTTCTTATATTCTCTTTCAATGCAATAAGCTTAAGTTCATTTACACTAACCATTAGAGAGTTCCGAAATTCTGACTTAAAACCTAAGGACTTTCCATTTACACACTCTTCTCATAAACTCATGAGGCAACATTGTATAGTTGAAAGCACCTGGGCCTTAAATACATCAACCTGGCTTTGGATCCTTGCTATGCCACTTGTAATCTCGGGCACCATGGGCAGTCTGATCTTGGTGTTTTCACATTTTTAAAACATCTGTTCGCAATGTTGTAAGGATGAAATTAACTGCAATAAGGTATTTAGCCCTTTAGGTACTCAATGAATGTGCCATTCCTTTTCCTAAGCCTGTTTTTTATTTTTTAAAATTTTTTAAAAGATTTTATTTATTTATTTGATTTGACAGACAGAGATCACAAGTAGGCAGAGAGGCAGGCAGAGAGAGGAGGAGGAAGCAGGCTCCCCACTGAGCAGAGAGCCCTATGTGGGGCTCGATCCCAGGACCTGGGATCATGACCTGAGCCGAAGGCAGAGGCTTTAACCCACTGAGCCATCCAGGCGCCCCTCCTAAGCCTGTTTTTTAAATCTAGGGAGATTAAATGTTGCAAGTTAAAATGAGGAAGAGGGACAGCTGAAAGCTAAATTGACAGTAGTAAAACAAAAACAAAAGACGCCGTATAAATCATGGTCTCAAAAACCAGATTAATCTTGGACTGTGGAGAAATGGCTGCCAAACTGATCAACATAGTGTACTGGGCTCTGGGGAAGGATGGTCCTGTTTGGACCAGTATAGCAACTCATTGTGTTGTTCAAAGAGTTATACTGTTATGGAGCTGGAAAAGTCCTGAGAGGTAATTTTAGTTCAGCTCCTTGGTTTTAAAAATGGGCAGTCTGAGCCCTCTGATTATGTAGTGATTTGCCCAAGGTTACTTGGTTTCCTGAGTAACAGTGCATTACTTCTAACAGAATACTTAAGACTCAGGTCCTCAAGAGAAGTTTAAATCATATTAATCCTTAAAAACAAAAACAAAATATTTGGGAAAGATTGGAAAATGATTGAGTTCAGAATTTGTCCTGGGGAGTACTTATTATAAAGGCCTCACTCTTCTTGCCTTCAGCTCTCTCTCCTTTCCTATCTCCCTCTATCCATCCATCCCTTGGATCCAGTAATAGAGGGGAACCTTTGGGAATGGGGATGCAAAGTGTCAGATTTTGGAGCTCAGAAAGTCCTGGGAAAATTGACAGAGCATTGAAAAAATTACAGTTGACTCCTGAACAACATGGGGCTAAGGGCTACTGATCCCCGGTACAGTTGAAAATCTATGCATAACTTGGGACGTCCCCCAAATTTAATTAATAGCCTATTAATCAGAAACCCTACTAATAACAGTTGATTAGCACATTTTGTATATGCATTCTACTGTATTCTTAAAGTAAGCTAGAGGAAAGAGTGTTGAGAAAATCATAAGGAAGATAAAGTCCTGTATATCTATGTATTTAAAAACTCTGCATACAAGTGGACCCATATTCAAACCTGTATTATTCGAGGGTCAATTATAAAAAAAAAACAATTGTGAAATGAGAGATCTTTTGCTTAAAGGAGTAAACCTCCAACATCGAGAAACTTAGCTACCCAGAATTACTCCTCTCCTGAGCTGGCTGAGATTTTGCTATTGAAAGTCAGATAACAGTCTTTCAAATTCCCAAGAATGAATATTGTAACATCAAAACATGTTATTACTCCAAAAATCATGCATTCCATAAAATTGTGGACCATTTGTTCTTCAGCTTTGTTTTTACCCTTGTACCTGGCATAGAACGAGAGCTCCTATGAATGAATGAATAAATGAATGAATGAATTCCTAACACCAACTTTAAAATGGATTGAATGAGAATGCCAGATTTTATGTCCCTTATCTTAATTACAGGCTGCAAAAACAATATAATTCATATTCCGCCTGTTTCCTTGTGACAGCAGGCAGCATGATATTTTTAAAGAACGTGGATTTTTAGCATCAGATAGGCCTGAGTTCAAATCCCATCCCACTAGATGAGCATCTGTGGGCAATTCCCTTTATCTCTCAGCAACTTGGTTTCCTTGCTTGTGAAATTGGGATAATTCTTCCTGCACAGTGTTGTGGAGAGCAAGTGAGCTCAGGCAAAATGTCTTGCATAGCCCTGGGGGCACGGTAGGCACTTAGTCATAATATGCGACCCTTTCCTTCTGCCACCTCTTCTAATCTTTCCATCGTATAGGGCTTTTCCCACAGTCCTTTAGGAATAACAGCATTCTGTTGATCTTCGGTAAGTTTTCTCTTCTGTTGTATTCTGTCTGCCATTGTTTTATTTAGGCTAATTTAAAGGCCTTACAATATTATGAGTTTAAAAGTGATTTAACTTACGTCGTTTTATCTACCTGTTAGTGGTTTTGTATTTGACAAATGTGATATAATAAGAGAAAACAATCTACCAGGAATTGGTAGACTCTCATTCAAATTCTGGCTCTATCACCAATTAGCTTTGTGATCTCTGAGCCTCTGTTGGCTCAGTTTCTGTGAACCTTCATTTTCCCTTTCATAACGGGGTTGGCGTTGTGTACTGAAAAGAGCCTGGTCTTTACAGTCAACATTCTGGATGTGCTACTAATAAGCTGTATGATGTAGGGCAGGCTCTTTCACTTCTCTCTCTGCTCCCTCAGTGGCCTCCTGAGAATAACACTGTCCATACTGTAGCTTGTCATGAGGATTAGGTGAGATAACGTATGACAAATTCCTGCCTCTCAGCTTTGCACATCATAAACTTTTAATCAGCAAGTGACAATAACTGTCCTTCCACTAAATACGATTACTAGTATTAGTAATGCTTGTTACCCTACAGATTTGAGAGATTCACCAAGAGCATAATTATTTTTTTTTTTTTAAAGATTTTATTTATTTATTTGACAGACAGAGATCACAAGTAGGCAAGAGAGGCAGGCAGGGAGAGAGAGGAGGAAGCAGGCTCTCCTCGGAGCAGAGAGCCTGATGCGGGGCTCGATCCCAGGACCCTGGGATCATGACCTGAGCCGAAAGCAGAGGCTTTAACCCACTGAGCCACCCAGGCGCCCGAGCATAATTATTATAGTTGAAGAATTTTAGGAAAAACTCAGTAATTTTCTTGGGATCATGTAGGAGGTGATAATGGAATAGTATGCAGCTTTGAAAACAATCAATAGTCCACTTGATATGCTCACTGGTTATGTAGTCAATCATTTGCATTACTTCCAGTTCCATTATAGGTAGCATGACTGTAAGTGTCCATGTACATATTATTCCCCAACTTTGGATTATTGCTTTCAACTTTATTTTCCAAAGTGAATCTCCTAGGTGAAAGGTTATAAACCTTTTGAATCTCTTGTTAATATGCCGCCTGATGGTTTGCAGAGAAGTATTTCTAATTGACAAAGAGGAAATTTCTAAAGCTTTGCTATCATTTAGGTTTGATTCTTATTTACTGAATGACTTTGAGTAAATTAACCTCACTCTTTTTTTTTTTTTTTAATCTGTAAAACCGGATGCAAGTAGCCACCTCACAATATGTGTCAAGTACTTAGATGGTGCTAAGTATTTACTACTCAGCCTTTCTGTCATTCTTGAAGCCATCTGTGTTCCCTCAACCCCCCCCCCCATCACTTGGCCCATTGCCTTCTAATTGTGTATATTCTACTTTATGCCAGTGCATTCTCCCAACTGCATCTTCAGTAATCTTTTTTTATTTTTTTATTTATTTTTAATTTATTTGTCAGAGGGAGAGAGAGAGAGAGAGCGAGCACAGGCAGACAGAGTGGCAGGCAGAGGCAGAGGGAGAAGCAGGCTCCCTGCTGAGCAAGGAGCCCGATGTGGGACTCGATCCCAGGACGCTGGGATCATGACCTGAGCCGAAGGCAGCTGCTTAACCAACTGAGCCACCCAGGTGTCCCTGCATCTTCAGTAATCTTAACATACATACCCACCCACATCATGTGAACCTTTTTATAACTCTTAGAATGATTCCTCATCTCTGAGGGTGAAGAAGGCCCTTTGAGATCTGACCTTGTTGTCCTCTGCAGCTTCAATCCCCTTCTCTCTTGCTCATTCTGCTGCAGCCATGTTGGATATTTTCCATTCCTGGAATTTGTCACCCTATCTTTTTCCTCTAGACTTGGAGCTTGCTATTTTGTCTGTTTCTTGGTTTTTAAATTCTCCATTTATACAACTCATTGTCCTTAGAAATACTGGTTTTAGGAATTGCTGTTCCTGTTCCGCCTAAGCCTCATGATGGCAGAGCCCATCTCGATTCATTCACTGCTGAATTCCCGGGGGCAAGCACAATGCCCAGGACACAGTGCTCAGTAAATCTTTGGCAATGTATAAATAAATATAATAGTAACTTTTTAGCAACAGGTATATAATAACTTATTAGCAATAAATACAATAAAGAAGAATTTTAGGCAAATTTGTTAAAAGCCTTTGATTTCAAATTATTCTGTGAAATATCAAAGTGTTTTCCAAAGATTTTTTTATTTTTTATTTTTATTTTTTTAAAGATTTTATTTATTTATTTGACAGAGAGAGATCACAAGTAGGCAGGCAGGCAGAGTGAGAAGGGGGAAGCAGGCTCAGCGCTGAGCAGAGAGCCGGATGTGGGGCTCGATCCCAGGACCCTGGGATCAAGACCCGAGCTGAAGGCAGAGGCTTTAATCCACTGAGCCACCCAGGCGCCCCTTCCAAAGACTTTAAAAACCTAAATACGTTTTTGTAATTTAGATCTTGCCTTTTTTTTTTTTTTAAGATCTTGCCTAATTTTGTCTTATATAATCTTCCTTGTTAATGAGGGCAAGTCGGAAGGGAAGAGGGCAAATATTGTAGCAACCACAGTATAGCATCAAGTAGTCTCTCATCTTTGCCAACACTCCTCATCGAAGACTCATAATAACGTTACCTGAGCCATCCAGGAGGCTGGGCAGAGAGTCATCTTAACCCAAATTGCAGTAGGACTTAATGACGAAGATGAACATTCCTAAGAGATTAGATTATGCCTGATCATTTCCTTTTGGTTTGCATTTTCCAGACAGGTAGCCTGTTTTGTATTACATCGCTAGCCTCTGCAAGTTCAAAACTGCTTTTTTCATTCAGAAGGCGAGTTCATTTTTCCACTCACTCAACTATTCAAACAGTTGTTGAACTCCTACTGTATTCCAAGCTCTGATTAGGCACTGAAGATCTTCCTCACTCAGTAGGAAGAAGAACATTTACTACTTTGACCTTTGGGGACTGGGAAACTTGTGGTGGTCTAGTCCACAGGCAAGTGGGCTAACCGGGCACAGATGTTTGTGATGGGCATTTAGGCCTTAGCAAGTACAGGGTGTGAGGATCCTGCTGGGTTTTGTGGATGGGCTGAGGCACTTAAACTTTGGGTTTTGTGGGTTCCATTTGGATTGGTGCTGTAGGTAAGGCTGAGGAAGGTGTTGATCTTTTTAGTTATTTGGGGGTAGACTAGCATTTGCTGCTTTTATGTGGTTTAAGCAAAGCTGCTGGCCAGAACTTTGTACTGCAAAAGTGACAATGTTTCGAGAAGGCTATTGTGTGAGGTTCCTCTTTTAAATTGTGTGATTGAGGCCAAGTAGGAAGTGATAAATTGGCTTTACCACATACAGTTAATTTTTATTTTGTGCCAAAGGAAGGCCCTAGAGGGACGAACCCTATGTAATTGTGTAGTTTATCTGAGATTGTTACAGACCACCGATCCTACAACCCACATCAACCGACCCACCACAGGCGACCAAGAAAACACCCTCTCGGCAGAGAGTCTTTGTCTTAAAGTCAAGCAGCTGACGGAACTAATACTGACGGGCTAATACTGTCTAGGGGGGAGAGAAGCATTACTTGAATACTTAAACAGAAGTCCCTCCACACTGAAACATGAGTTAAGTTTGCTCTGGATCTGTTGATTTCTCTAAGTTCAGGCTGTTGGATCCTAGAACTGTGGTCTCACCTATAGAAGAGTTGCAGATTTTATTATGAAAAAATGAAAAGGAATGGGAACTTCCTTAGTTAAGAAGTATATGCTGTGTTCTTGGTTTTAGATAGATGAGTCCATGAAATAATTGTAAATCCAAACATCAAGGTGATTACTAAGGCTAGAGATCAGGCCTGTTTTTGTTTTGTTTTGATTTTTTTAAAAAGATTTTATTTATTTATTTGGCAGACAGAGATCACAAGTAGGCAGTGAGGCAGGCAGAGAGAAAGAGGGGGAAGCAGCTCCCCGCTGAGCAGAGAGCCTGATTCGGGGTTCGATTCCAGGACCCTGGGATCATGACCTGAGCCGAAGGCAAAGGCTTTAACCCACTGAACCACCCAGGTGCCCCTGATTTTCTTCTTCTTCTTCTTTTTTTTTTTTTTTTTTTTAAAGGAAATCAAGGAGGAACTGAAGTGGTTTGGAAAATTACTGGTCTTATCAGAAAGGGAAGAGACTGAAAAGGCTAACTAAGCCAAGAGAAAGGTTCAGAGATGTGATATATGAAAGGAAAAGGAGATCTTAAGCCCGATGGACAGATAGAAGAAGGAAAAGAGATTCACTCTACTAGTACTACTTAGAAAGGGTAATGGGCTTATTGAAATATAGCAAAAGAGCTGAAAGTTTTTCACAAAAAATTCTGGGAGATTGCAAAATGCCCCTTTAAAGATTCAGCCAGTTTGAAGGAAGAACAGCTGGAAATTTGCATCGTGTATATGCCTAAAGATTCTGGCCAGTAGAGGTTGAAATGCAAAGGACTTTGCTTTCATTGTGGAGCCTGGCAAGCATTTACTTGTGGCACCTTCTTCTATGTATAAAGTGTTTTTCTGTCCTTCCGGGCTTGTGGTGATGGCCCTGGGATAGCAATACCAACAAGTAACGGGAAATTTGCACTTAAGAGGGAAAGCCCCAAGTTATCAGCAGAAACTACTGAAGAGTTGGCAGAGTTTCAAGGTGACCAATTGCTGTCATCGGACAAGCAGGTATCACCTGTGCCCTGAAAGCTCAGGCCCAGCTTCTTCACGGAGTTAGACTTGCAAGGCCTGGGAAAGATGAGGTGCATTCTAGGTTTGGTGTGGCCTGGTGGGAGTAACATCCTAGCTGGGGCTGTCTAACTGTTCATTTCCACCCAACTGTGATCACTCTGAGGTGGAAGAGAAGGAAGGGGAGCCTCTGGGTCTTTCTCAAAAGAAAATTGGATTGGCAGAGACAAATGAAATGTGAGGGGTTAAGCCCAACTTCTGGCAAAAAAGGTAGTGAGGACTGGTCCTAAAAACGTGCAGGAATTTTGCGTCTGGAGTTGTCTGTGCAGAGGTGTAGGTGTAGGTCCTCACAGGCCACCAGGGACCTGGGCCTCAAAAACAGTAGGGAACAGATCTGGAATCTGCTGGTTCATATAGAACAAGTGTGAGGACGAAATGATAACCTTCCTTTGAAGGCCGTCCTCCCAGCCCTCAGCAAGTACACAGCAAAGGCAGTTGCAACACCTGCTGTGGCTCAAGACTAAAAATTCCTGCTTCTGAAAGCTTGTGGAGGTGCTGACTCTACTAGGCCGGGTGCACCGTCAGCACCTGAGTGCCAGGAATGGGGGGGCGGGTAGCGCTCAAGGATGAACTGGAAGATCAGAAGTCTTGAACAAGCAGGTGTGGGAAGACAGATTCCTTAGTTAGGGCTTGTGGCGACTGGGGTTGCCGTCACTGCGAACTAAAGAACTTGGAAGAAGGCAGGGTTACCTCAGTGCTGCTCTTCGAGAGAGAAGACACTGTGCCTAGTGGGATTGTCCCTCTAGTGTGTAAGTACACAGGGCCAAAACTAACCTGCTTGGAGATGCCCCCTAGCTGAGGTGTTCTTTTGTTTGTTTTGGTAGCAAAATATATGTGACCTCAAACTTAAGCATTTAACTGTACAGTTCTGTGACACTGAATATATTCATTGTTGTGGGACCATAACCACTATCCTCAGAACTTTTTCTTCCCATTACACAAGAGCCCCTCCCCACCCTCCAGCCCCTGGCAACTACCATTTGTCTTCTTCCTCTCTGAATTTGACTATTCTGGGTCCCTCATGTAAGTAGAATCATACCATGTTTGTACTTTTGCGACGGGCTGGTTTCACTTAGCATGATATCCTTAATTAGCCCATGTTGTAGCATTTCCTTTTTAAATACCAAGTAATAATCCACTGTGTATATACCACATTTTGTTTATCCATTCATCTACCGAAGGATAGTTGTTCCCTTGGCATAGTATTGTGGGCATCCTGGCAGAAGATCGTGCTTTTTGTTGTTGTGGTTGACCCTCCATCTCTTGGATGCCCTGGAGTTTCTACCAGTGTCTTTGGAAGCCTATCAGTGGATCTTGATTATGCCAAATTCCAGAGAGACTTTTTCTTGGGGTAGCTGCTCCAAGGCCTGAGGATTGAATTTTCTTTTCAATTTGACATGTGTGGGACCAGTGACGTGTAGCTCTTTAGAAGTGTGGGCATATCAAAAAGACAGGAGATAAAATTGAATCAGTGTCAGAGACCCTGAAGAGACTGTATTCTCTGTGATAGCTTGAAGCTACTCAAAAACAAACAAACCCCTGCCACACAAGGCATCAAGAATTCCTCCAGGTGGAAGTGGACAGATGGAAAATTTGAAAGGATGAATTTAGCCTTTCACACTGTTGGACTTCAGATACCTTTTATGTTCTACTTCAGAATCCTCTCTGCCTAGCCTCTTATCCCAGCCACAGCTGCAGAGGCCGGTTCTGTGCAGGTGTCCATGAGCTTCACAGGTATACCCGGAGGGCATCTTGCTTGGGGACACTCTGTACCTCTGCCTTACCGGGGTCCATGGAACTTGTAGGACATGTATGTGCAACTAGAAAGTGTTGAGTCAGCAGGGGATTCACTGCATTTGAACAATGGGGGATGGGAATAGTGAAGTAAATGCCCCCTTTGTACCCAGAGAGGACACCTTAGAGACACTCTTCTTTGGGTTCCTTAGGACGTTGAGTGGTCTTGAGCATCTGTCTCAATAGTAATGGTCAGCTGAGGAGTGTATCCTTGTATTTTCCTTCCCTTCTTACCCAATTCCATCCCCCTGCTCCCTCACTCCTGCTCTGAGATCATTTCCCAAACTAGATATCTCCATCTAAGCTTTTTGTTTCCCACCTGCTTTTCTGGGAAACTCAGACCAAGACTGGACTTCGTATGTATATAAGCAAGATACTTCAAGTTTGGAATTTAATTCCTTTGGGATTTAACATCTGTGGACTTAAATTTGCAAGGGGATTTAAATTTTGGAGTTAATTTTTGGATTGAGAAACTCAGACTGGAAGGTCTATATTTAAATTTGCGAGCTATTTGTTGCATTTTATTTTTTAGTTTTCTTAGTATTGTAATGAAATTCATTTCAGAACCCTTGGTGACCTATGCTGGAAAACATGGCCGGGCATAGTTTGGCATCGGAATAGAGCATAGATTTCAATTGGGATTCAGCATGGTCTTAGCATTATTTTATTTGATAGTTGTCTCTGATTTGTTTTGGAACCTTCCCCCTTTACTCCTGGGATCCTGAGCAGCTACCCAAATGACAATGGTTCGCATTGGAAAGTGGGGTCCTCTAGGGGATTGATTTTTTTCCCCCTTTGAGGTACAGGCACACCTCTGGTAGCCCAGAAGTCTAATGAGTAAGGAAAACAAAATTTAAGTGGATGTTAAGGAGAATATTAATGTTTTCACAAGGAGGGACTTTTTTTTTTAATTGTTTTTTTTGAAGATTTTATTTATTTATTTGACAGAGATCACAAGTAGGCAGAGAGGCCGGCAGAGAGAGAGAGAGAGAGAGAGAGAGAGAGAGAGGAGGAAGCAGGCTCCCTGTAGAGCAGAGAGCCGGATGTGGAGCTCGATCCCAGGACCCTGAGATCATGACCTGAGCCGAAGGCAGAAGCTGAAGGCTTTAACCCACTGAGCCACCCAGGCGCCCCAAGGAGGGACTTTCATTTGAGCAACATCTCTGGCTTTTCCTTTTCTCCAGTAGATGAATGACTTACCTGATTTGTAATCTCTTTGGGATCAGGAGTTGTGCCTGCGTGACAGCCCTCTATGGGCCTCTCAGAGCTACCTGCCAGCAGAGCAGATATATTCTGGTCTGTTCTCTGCCATTAAGGTAAATTATGGAGCAGGATCTGCCCCCTTGAGGGGTGTTTTCCAGTTGTAAGAGTGATATTCGTGAACTCATTTGGCTGCACACCTAAGCCCTTTCTCCTAATAAAAATTTTTAAGAATAAAAGGGTGATCTTTTTTTAAATCTCTGCCTGACTCTGACATATAAGTCTAATTTGGTTTTAAAGTCAGTTGGAGAAAAGGAGTGTTACTCATTGGATCCCATAAGTTTTCAACGTTTGAGCATTGAGGCTAAAAGGCTAAGGGGCATTCATGTGGTGTCACTGTGGCAGGGACAGGTTTTGAAATTATAAAAATGGAAGTGATTGGTGTCTGGGGAGGAAGGGCCTTTCAGGAAGAATGAACGTGCCCAAATATGTGTAAGATGTAAATGGGATGTAACATAGTGAGTATAATTGATCTAGGAAAATAGGGATCCCAAACTATCCATACTTCCTTTCCCACTGTTGGTGGTGGTTTTTGTTTTGTTTTGATAGGGAGCTGATTAACATGGTAATTAGGTTATTTATTTTGACTACTCTGTTAAAAATAGCAATTTCACTTGCAATTTTGGTGAGAGCATGCTAAAGGAACCGCCGGTTATACAAGGGACAAAACCTCTATCTTTCTCATTTTTTTCTCTTGTTCTGTACGTCCTGGCTGAAATACCCAGTACACTGGGCACTCTTGAAGTCACCAAAGCTACAAACCTATGGGACATGTGATGATATTTGAGCACATGATTGGTTCAGTGCTATGAGATGATAGCACACAAATGCTCTGGGCTTATCTAAACAGGAAACATGGAAGAATAGAACAGCCGTTTCTGGACTGGGCACATCCCCAGGCTGGAACTCACCGCTTAGAGTGCAGGAATCGCTCTTCCCTCCATGCCCACTTCCTCTTCTTTCTCCTGTTCCTTCCCTTTCCTAACCACACCCCTGCTTCTGCAGGGGATAGCTATTTCCATCTTCTGGGAATTCACTCTCTTGTTTCCAACTGTCCCTAATGTCCTAGGCTCCCGTGTCCAAGAATCAAGATCCCTGAGAGCCTCTGGCCCTTCTGTTCCCATCCAGCAGCTCCTTCCCTCCTCAGCCTTCCTTGGGCAGGGGTTCTCTGGGTCCTGGGCCTGAAGTGTAGAGGGGAGAGGCATCTCTTCAAGTTGGTTAGCTGGTCTTGTTCAAGAATCCTTTTCTTTAGGATCATTGTTTACTCATTTGCATTCTCCTTATCCCTTCCTCAAACCTCTTTATCCTCCTCAAAACTATTCATACATGCCTATTCCCTGGCTTCCCACGATGGTTAAGACTTAGGTCCACATCAGACATGCCGAGAAGATGGCAGTCATACTGTGGTATGATAAGAGTGCATTTTATGGTGTTGAAAAGGTGAAGCAAAAATTATTTCACTTTTCAAAAAAAAAAAAAGCTTTAGAGGGCTGCTGGCCCAAGAGCTTGATCACCTTAGCCTTGTTTATGTGGGAAAATGCATTCTAAATTCCAAAGATTAGAGATTTTAATGGATTACACTTAAAATTTTTTTTGTTAAATTGAGGCCAACTTATACCTGTACAAGCATATATTGTATCACATTAATGATTGGGATGATAAGCCTCATCCAGAGTCTTGTAACATTTTATGAAGTTGATGGACCTGCCTTCGAAAACCTTATGACCTTTAAGAGCTCTCTTGGCCGTAATGTTTGTAAGTAGGGTAACCTATTTCTTGGGCATTGTGTTAACAGTGGCTGGGCAGTAAACAGCCAAGAAACAGTTGTAGGCATTCCCTACTCTTTGCATTTGACATACATTTGTTGAATGCTTTTTACTTGCACGATTGGTATCCTCTCCCATTAAGGTTTAAGAATTACACAGTCCTTTTCATAGAGTACAGCAGAAAGGAAATGACATACTGGTATTTGGCAGGCAGAGATGGAAGTTTGGTTTGAGGAACCTTTGTGCTGATGTTGATAGCTGCTGTAGTCACTAGCTGTGCACGGGGCATTGGCTCCCCAGTCAGCGTGGAAGGAACCAATTTGTCATGTGCTGGTTTCATCCCTGCCTCTCTAAGTAACACTCAGTGGTAATGGTGCCTTTTGGATAAATAATAACATATATTTTGTCATCTGTCTTTCAAATCCTCAAATACTGTGATTTTTGTGGCTTATGTGTGCATTATTAACACAATTATGATATGAACAATGGAGCTTTTCTCCCCAGAGTGCGTGGAGTTGGTGGTTGTGTGTAGACTGTGTCCCAGGTATTTCTAAGGTATGACTATCTGAGTAACCACTGTGTCCTCCCGTTGTGCACAGTCTTTGGAAATGGGCTGGTTAGCCTTAAGAAAGCAATAAAGAGGAGGCACACTCAGCTGTTCTTTTTAGTGAAGGACAGTGTATGGAGTCACAAGATCAGCTGGGGAAGGAGCAGTCTGTGATGACGGTTTCTCTCTTCTGTGGTATGGTTGACGTGTAAGCCCCAACGTGTAAGCCCATAAATTCCAACCTGGAAAGGAAGTGCAGGGAAGTCTGTTCTCAAGACGTCCTTATTCTACCAATGATTTCTTTGGCATCCTTGGCAGTCCTTGGCTTTCTTTCCCCCAGCATTCTTCTCCAACTTGAAATTCAGGCTTAGTGCAGTAAGCCACAGTCAGTCTTGTGGCTACTCCAGGAGCTGAGCTGTGACTCATTCATGATTCATTTGGCCAGCTTGGGTTTCCTTACAGTCAATTATTCAAATAAATGAAACAACCAAAAGCAGAAGTTGCAGAGTAAAGCTAATGAAAGGATAGTGATTCTTGTAGTGTCACTGCTTTTTCTCTAGATGGGCTATTTTAAAAATATTTTAATTTGCTTTTAATTTATATTTATTTTCAGATAGACCTATTTTTTAAAATTCAGTAAGAAAAATTTGTTAGGGTTAGAATTTAGAACTCTTGTAGTCTAAAAATCAGACCAGGAATCTGATTTGCCTTTTGGTTCTAATCTAATCCTATTCTAGTTCTAATCCTATGCACAACCTACTCATACATTAAATATAGACTTTTTCATTGATCAAATGGAGTTTCTTCACATTTAAGCCTTAGAGGTCTTCTAGTTAAGTACTGTAATGGAAGTTGGACTAAGGCCTTAATTGATCAAGTTATTTTTAAGATTTATTTTCCAAGTTTTTTTTATTGGTATACATTAAAAATACTTTAGCAATTCACATTTTAGAAATTATTCTTTAAATCTAGGAACTTTAATTATGTCCTTCACTAATTCCCCCACCCCCGTCATAGAATTCTATTCCAAAAGGGCCTAAATGTGCCCTCATGTCTCACGTATTTAAAAAACAAAACCAAAAAACAATAACTCCTCTTTTTCATCTTCACATTTAGCAGCACATGGTGTTCAGATACTTTTACCTTCTTGCTGTCACTGCTTCTCTGCTGTTGCTGAAATTCTGAACCTCATTTTTTTATTCTCACATAGTGTTCCCGCCTATGGGTTCTCCACACTCTGGATGGAATGAGTTTTTTCCTAAAGCCTTTGTTTTGTTTGTTTGGTATTTCTAGAGTGAAAATATTTCAGTGTCCTCAGGATAAAATCCACCATATTTGACTCCTCACAGCCCTGTCCATATTATTGGCTTCATCACTTGCCTCCCTTCCATTTACTCATGGCCTGTTAGGCCATTTGTCATTATATAGGCTATTCCTTCTAACAGGAGCACCTTCCCCTTCCAATTTTTGGGCTAACTCCCAAACGTCTTTGGAACTCAGTGCTGGTGGTCGCTTTAGCAGCACATATACTAAAATTGGAACTCAGTGCTGGTGATGGCTGATGGCTGCTATGTCATGGGTGCTCTCCGAGCATCTCTTCTTTGTCATGGCAGGTTCCCCACACCCTACTGTCCCTCCCTCTCCATAGCTGGACTCTGAACTTCTTCAGGGCACAGATAGATGGTTTCTTCTTTCTGTAACTTTCTGTAACTGCAGGGAATGAGTTAAGGCTCACTGTCATTGTGATGCGGAAATGTATTCCTGATTTCCAGACTGAGGACCAACTTTGTGTATTGGTCAGATCCTTCTCTTTTTTGCTTCTCCTGGACTATTTTGCTGCCCCTGAGCTGTAGGAGAGACTACCATGGTCTCAACATTGTGCATGATGCTGTTTCTTTTGACCCCTGTAGAATTGTGAGTTTACCTCTTCTAATAAACCTTGTTATTCTGAGTTTTAGTTGCTGCCTTAAGTGTAAACTGTTTTTCTAGTCCCCCCTCACCCCCTCCACACTTAGGAGCTCAGTGTATATTGAATAGAATGGAATAAATCACGTTTGACTTTAAAAACTATAGGGAACAGGAATTGTGGAGCTGTTATTGCCCAAGGAGAAACCTTAGGAATTTATCGTGAAAGTACAGTCCTACCAAAATTCCCATTGTCAGATGGGCTGATAAAATATTTGCTAACTATGACCTGTCTCCATCAATTAGTTTACTCCATGAGATGAGAATATATTGCATGGAGGAAAGTGATGGAGGAAGTTTGGAGGCTATTCTTACTAGTGTGGGTTCTTAGACAAACTAAGTGCCTTGGGAGTTTTTTTGGGGTTTTTTTTGTGTTTTTTTGTTTGTTTGTTGGTCCTATAGTCTATTCAGAACTATACTCTTATTTTTTTTAAAGATTTTATTTATTATTTATTGACAGAGATCACAAGTAGGCAGAGAGAGGGGAAGGGAAGCAGGCTCGTTGCCGAGCAGAGAGCCCAACGCGGGGCTTGACCCCAGGACCCCAGGATCATGACCGGAACTGAAGGCAGAGGCTTTCACCCACTGAGCCACTCAGGCGCCCCCCAGAACTATACTCCTGTAGTTAGGTTTCTTTCTTTCTTTTCCTCTTTCTTTTTTTTTTTTTTTTTTTTTATGACTTTGAGAGCACGTGAGCATGAGCAGGGGTGGGGGTTGGAGAGGGAAGGGCAGAGGGAGGGAAGAAGCAGACTCCCAGCTGAGTAGGGAACCTCACATGGGGCTGATCCTATCCAGGGACTGAGATCATGACCTGAGCGGAAGGCAGATGTTTAACCCACTGAGCTCCCCAGGTGCCCCTCGTCCTTGTATTTAGTTTTTATTTTTGTTTTTTGTTTTTCTTTGGATTTTTCTTATAGTGCTTTTCCTCATTTGCCTTGCAGCTTAGCTACATTTTGTTCAGCATATGCTTTTCTCCTAATAGCAACCCAGTGACTTACTAAATCCCTAATAGCATACATATTCAGTCAGAAATTTTCTGAATGTGATACTTGGAAATGTTAAAAACATGTAATTAAAATTGAAGTAGTTAACTCACCATAGCTTGTTTTGGGGACACACATTTTTCTTTCTAGAGATTTTTTGATGTGTAAAATGGGTACAGTTTTTAACTGAGCAGTTTTTGACCTATGGGATAAAACTGTGCTTGAATTAGGAGTCATTCCTCCTGGGAACACATCTTTGCCTGAAATAATTAGAGATTAAGGAATCATTACTATGATTCAGTAGTTATGGCTCAAAAATTTCACGTATGAAAGATGGCTCAGCCAAATAATTCCATATATGTGGCTCAAAATATAATTCCACATATGAAAGAAGCACACAGAATTTGTTAGGTTTTGTTTATGTTTCTATAGGTGAAAGAATGGTAAAATATTCTTCTCTAAGAGTTGTAGTCCAGATCCACACTTTTCAGGATTCTTTCTTAGCAGCTAAAGGATTTGATTATAAGCTAAAGAGAGGTATATCTGTTTCTTGTCCTAGAGATGACATCCAGGAAAGTCTGGAGTTTTATAATATTTTTATCCATATCATAAAATAACTCTAGAAAGTTTATTCTTACTACTTATAAAAGGATATCAATATTTTAAAAATGCAGTAAACATAGAGCTATTATACTCCCAAGAAAAACAGAAGTCTCTTCAAAATTTTCTTGAATAAATCCAAATTTCTTGGATTAGAATTAAGAGACTTTTGAGCATGGTCATAGGGATAATGTCAGTAACCATCTTGTATTTGCTGTTCACACAAGGCAGTCCTGAGACCAGTGGTACTGTTCTCCTATTTTATTCTGATCACTTTGAGCCAAGCTTCTGCTGAAAGCCGAAGAAAATGGAACGAATGCACTGCTCTTACTTATGACTGCAGGGATATTGCTTTATCTAGTTAGAGTATGCTGGGCTTTTTGTTTGTTTGTTTTTATTTTTTGTTTTTTTTTGTGTTGTCATTTGCATTTTTCTAGTGATGAGATTCACATTTTGTTTCGATTAAAATTTAAAGCGTTTGCAAATGCAATTAAAAGAAAAGGGTTGATGAGCCTTAACTTTTTTTCCCCTCCTCTTACTAATCTCTAACTTGGAAGTGAACTAATTAATGTGGGTCTACTCTGAGGACATTTGTCTCCATCATTTGAAATGAGCAGATTTTAAAGAACACTGGGGTCCAAAATACCTTCTGCCAGATAAAGCATTTTCTGGACAGAAATGTTCTTTTTTAGAACATTTAGAACATGAAAAACCACCACCATGCTGCCATTAACGATATGGAGCATCTTAAAGCTCTCAAATCGGAGTACTGTAAATGAAGAAGACAACAAGTAATACCTTTCCCCAAACTGAACAATCTCTAAAAAAGCTGTTTTCCTCTAAGCCTCAAAATGTTGAGGTTATAGATACATTCACACACTTTATTTTGTTACACGATTTTCACATAGGCAAATTCTAGTCCGTGTGGGGATGTGTGTTACTCACCACTGGTGTAGGTATTCATTGCCCTTTGGTGCTTTAACAAGTGGTTGCCTACTTAGTGGCTTCAAACAACCCAAGTTATCCTACAGTTCTGGAGTCTGGAAGTCCAAAATCTGCTTCACTGGGCTTAATACAAGGAGTTATTGGCCGGGTTAGTTCTTTCTGGAGCCCCGAGGTCAGAGACCATTGCTTGGCCTTCTTCAGCTTCTAGTGGCCTCCACGTTCTTGGCCCTGGGGCCCTGCCTCCATTTTCCCCGGTGTATCACTTCAGTCCCTGCTTGATCTTCACATCCCTTCTGTGCTCAGATATCACTCTGCCTCCCATCCTGTAGGGACACTTGTGATTGCCTTGAGGACCCACCCCGATGCTCCAGGATGATCTGACCAGCAGGAGATCCTTTGATCTAATCTTGTCTGCAAAGTCCTTTGCCCATACAGTCACATTCACAGGTTCCAGGAATTAGGATATGGGTGTCTTGGGGGCCTTTAGTTGGCCCTACCAAAGAATACTCAACAAGGACTTCACACCATGGTCCCTGAGAAGCTGGTTCTCCTAAATCCTACTTCATAGTAGCTGGTTTTGTTCCTTTCAAATCACCTCAAGTCTGATACGGCTCTGCATGCTTTTTTAAGGTTGTCCATGCAAATTACCCTTCCTCTCTGTCTCCCTCCTGGCAGAGGACTCCTGCCAGCACCTCTGGCTGCTACCCAGCTCACCAAATCAGTCTCTTCTTCAGTCTCTTCTCCCTCTACAGTGTTGCCTTGAACTCCCCCGAAGTTACATGGGAATACCCATTTTGGTACTAGCGTGGCCTGTCTAGTACTACAATCCGCATGCCGTTTGTTAGCTGTTAGGATGAGTTAAAGTTGTCACTAGCATATGAAATAAGGGCAGGTGGAGGAAACCAGTTGACATGGTCAAGGGTGTGGGCATAGGGGTTGTCCTTACCTTTTGGTCTTCACCTTTTGTGAATAGTGCTGTTAGGAACATGGGTGTACAACCTCAATGTTTTGTTCAAGTATAATTGCACACTTTTCTGTACCTAAGTAGATAGTCCATTCATGACATTCAGTGAGCTCCCATATATAATTAACATAGACTTACCAGCACCCCAGAAGCTCACTTTTGTCTCTTCCTCAAAGGTATTCCTATCTTGATCTTTAGCGTACAGATGAGTTTTGTCATTTTAAACTTCATATAAATGGAACCACCCATAATGTACTCTTTTGTTTCTGGCATCTTTTGCCCCCAATATTATGTTTGGAGGTTTATCCATATTGTTTCTTGTAGTGCTGTTTTCTTATCTTATGAATATATCACATTGTACTTTTTCCAGTTTTTGGTGTTCTCCATAGTGCTGCTTTGCACATCCTGGATGTATATTTTGGTGGGCATATGTACACATTTCTGTTGGGTGTAGAATGGAAGGGCTTTGTCCTATAACTCCACATGTATTACTCTCCCATCTAGCATTTACTAGTTTCTCCAGTTACTCTCCTCAATTTCTTTGCATTCTTCAATGTTACTTAATATTTATAAGATGGGTACCATCCCATCTGCCACCACCCCCTTATAATCTATAAAGAAACAGGATAACCCATTTCACCGAAGCCTTAACTTTCTGAATAAGAATGAAGGCACTATTTATAGTTGCTGTCAATGAAATGAATGTAGTTATATGTAGCTTTTAACCGTTTCTTAAAATTTTGTAAAGTGTATATTTTACTTGCCTGATCAGAAATTCAAAGGTCATAGATATTTTGGGTGATGATTTGCTGGGAAGTTGGCAGAAGTTGAGAGAGAGTGAGAAAACAATAATTGCGTTTTGCTGACATGGCAACTTTTATGCCATTAGGGTCTTTTTTTTTTTTTTTAAAGATTTTATTTATTTATTTGACAGACAGAGACCACAAGTAGGTAAGAGAGGCAGGCAGGAAGAGAGAGGAGGAAGCAGGCTCTCCACAGAGCAGAGAGCCCAATGTGGGGCTCAATCCCAGGACCCTGGGATCATGACCTGAGCGGAAAGCAGAGGCTTTAACCCACTGAGCCACCCAGGTGCCCCTCATTAGAGTCTTGTTAGCCATCCAGAAAATCAGAAAGCATTTAAAAAAAAAATTTGTAGGTTAATAGTTTTTGTCACAATATTGACTGGAAGGTAAAATTGGTTATTAAGTTAATTGGATATCGTTTAGTAACAGTCAAAATTCTTTATGTGGTCAGAATTTTTAAATCATTCACTTGTTATTTAGTTGTGGGTACTAAGTCCTAGAATAGTAATTATAATTTTTTAAATGTTTTTAAAAACAAAATTGATAGTGACACTTAGGAAATCCTTATCTTCTAGGCTGTATTTTAAGAACAAAATGAGGGGCACCTGGGTGGCTCCGTGGGTTAAAGCCTCTGCCTTCGGCTCAGGTCATGATCCCAGGGTCCTGGGATTGAGCCCGGGATCGGGCTCTCTACTCAGTAGGGAACCTGTTTCTCTTCCTCTCTCTCTGCCTACTCGTGATCTCTGCCTATCAAATAAATAAATAAAATCTTAAAGAACAAAATGTAGGCTAATATATTTAATTATATACAAGGTGACTTGTATAGGTATATATACATATAAATCTTTAAAAAAGTGAAAGACACAACATAAATCTGAGTGTGCTTAGCATATTGTGCTTTCTTTTAGATAATACACTTTCAGTTTTTAATTTAGTAAAATTTTTCTCAAAATATCTCGATGTCCTACTGCCTGGGTAAATGGCGTTGGGTTCCCCCCCCCCCGACCTGGATTCTGAGAGAAAAAAGAAGACATCAATTTCTACTCCCATAGAGTTATTTTTTTGGCAGTTAGTCATATAAATATGGATTATGATACTTCTGACAACTTAATGACAACCTCCTTTTTTTTTTTTTTTTAAAGATTGATTAAGGGGTGCCTGGGTGGCTTAGTGGGTTAAAGCCTCTGCCTTCTGCTCGGGTCACGATCCCAGGATCCTGGGATCGAGCCCCGAACCGGCTCTCTGCTCAGTGGGGAGCCTGCTTCCTCCTCTCTCTCTCTCTGCCTGCCTCTCTGCCTACTTGAGATCTCCGTCTGTCAAATAAATAAATAAAATATTAAAAAAAAAAAAGGATTGATTAATTTAAGAGTGAGAGGGAATTGAGTCAGGGAAGAGACTCTTCAAGCAGACTCCCTGTTGAGCTAGAGCCCAACACATGGGGCCTTGATCCCACAAGTGACAAGATGATGACCTGAGATGAAACCAAGAGTTGGATGTTTAACTGACTGAGCAACCCAGGTGCTCCCAACAATCCTTCTCAGAAGAACTTAGTGTCTCTTCTGTGGGGGTCATATTTGTGAGGCAGGGGGAAGGCTGACTTACACACAAAAAGCTAAGACATGAAGTAACTAGGTAGTGGTTTTCCTCTGTTAACTAGTGTTGTAGCAAGGAAGAGCACTAATATTTCTAATGTCTTATACTTTATACTTTTAATACCTTACTATTTTTTTAGATTAAAAAAATCAAAACCGTATATATAATGCCTTTCTATTTGCAAATTCTTCTCAAATGCTAGAGTAGATAATTTTACTTTAGAGACTAAATATTGTTCATTGTATGTGTTAACAGAATAGTTACCATCATAATTTCCATTTAGGACTTTTTTTTTTCACCTGGATGCTTTGAAATTAGGGAATGTATTCCTAAGCGATGACTGATTATAGTATGATAGCTCACTTGTGAGACAGGTCCTATGTTTGAGTAGAATGAACTTCTCTACCACCTTCTAGAACTTTGTTCGTTCCAGGTCTTATGTATAGTTCTGGGATTTAGTTTTTTAGGCAAACTTCTTTTTCTTAAAATTTTGTTCATTTGAGAGAGAGTGAGAGAGCGAGAGCATGTGTGAGAGAGCAGAGCAGTGGGGAGAGGGAGAGGCAGACTCCCCAGCTGAGCCAGGCGCCCAATATGGGGCTCCATCGCAGGACCTAGAGATCATGGCCTGACCTGAAGGTAGGTGCTTAACTATCTGAGCCACTCAGGTGCCCCTAGGCGAACATTCTTGCAGGTGGTTTCCATTTCTTTAATCACCTATGGCCCTCTTACAACTTAGAGGTGGGGGGGGGGCGGTACGGTGGGGGTGTGTGAGTCATATTCCCTTCCTAATCCTCTGCCCTCTGCAATACAAGAAGTGGTGTAGGACAGGCATAAGCAAAGTATTATGGCATGATTAAGGGAGATGCAGGATGAAGTTTGAAGATTGGAAGTGTTTATGTAAGAATATGCTTGGTGGACCTGGGCAAGAGAGCATGGGCATAAAGGAATCATTCATGGTGTCTAAAGCCAGGCTGTGGGACATCTCTGTGGCAGATGGGATTGTAATAACCACATACGGCATGTGTATAAACCTGACGTTTTGGGAAGTAGGTTGCCATGGAAGGAGTTTAAGTAGCAGAATAATACAGTTGGAGTTATAATCATTCAAGGAGCTGTGTGAAGGTGAATTGTAGTAGGGATGGGAGCCAGTTGAAAGTTTTATGATGACATCTGTACAAATTACAATTAAAAGACATAAGCATTTTGTTCATATGTACATAAGGCAGCGTAAGCTATTTTGTGAAGAAAATGTAAATCTTTTGTCTGTTCTCCGCTAACTTAAAAGCTGGAAGGGAGATGATATGTGTATGTGTGTGTATACATACGCACATACATGCATCATAAGGGAACATGTGAACATTACTTTAAGAGGTACAATTTGCTGGAAAACTCAGTGAAGGGAGGATTCTTTCTGGCCAGAGGGGAGGAAAATGTTTGTTTTACTTTGCATTCACTTTATGTAATTTTTAATAATTTTTTAAAATTTAAAGTAATTTTGCAGTAAAACAAGAAGTAGGTGGGGAACTACTTTATTAGAAGTAGAAGAGAGTTCAAACTCCAGTGGGTAGTATTTCTCTGATTTAAAAATAGATGTATTATCCAGATACTTACACATTTTTAAAAGTCATTGTAGCTTTTTGGAGAAGAAAATGCCATGTCTGTTCCTTCAAGGCAATAGTTGGACATGTTTACTACCCTTAAATGGTATCAAGTCAGTGTTAACTATAATTGTAGTTGACATTTCTCCTGGGTATTTTGTTTTTAAAATCCAGTTTTACCCCAAACTACTAGAACTCATATAGCAATTCAGTAACGTGGCAGGATACAAAGTCAATGTACAGAAATCAGTGGCGTTCTTATACACTAACAATGAAAATACAGAAAGGGAAATTAGAGAATCGATTCCATTTACTATAGCACCAAGAACCATAAGATATCTGGGAATAAACCTAACCAAAGAGGTAAAGGATCTGTACTCGAGGAACTACGGAACACTCATGAAAGAAATTGAAGAAGACGTAAAAAGATGGAAGACCATTCCATGTTCTTGGATCAGAAGAATAAACATTGTTAAAATGTCTATACAACCTAGAGCAATCTATACTTTTAATGCCATTCCCATCAAAATTCCACCAGTATTTTTCAAAGAGCTGAAGCAAAAAAATCCTAAAATTTGTATGGAATCAGAAGAGACCCCGAATTGCTAAAGAAATGTTAAAAAACAAAAATAAAACTGGTGGCATCTCATTACCTGATTTCAAGCTTTACTACAAAGCTGTGATCACCAAGACAGCATGGTACTGGCATCAAAACAGACACATAGACCAATGGAACAGAGTAGAGAGCCCAGATATGGACCCTCAACTCTATGGTCAAATAATTTTCGACAAAGCAGGAAAAAATATAC
>PISX010019866.1:0-37110 GCA_004024625.1 Mellivora capensis
TTCTCTTTGTTGTCTGATTGCTGTTGCTAGGACTTCTAATACTATGTTGAACAAGAGTGGTGAGAGTGGGCATCCTTGTCGTGTTCCTGATCTCAACGGGAAGGCTGTGAGCTTCTTCCCATTGAGGATGATGTTTGCTGTGGGTCTTTCATAGATAGATTTCATGAAGTTCAGGAATGTTCCCTCTATCCCTATACTTCGAAGTGTTTTAATCAGGAACGGATGCTGGATTTTGTCAAATGCTTTTTCTGCATCAATTGAGAGGACCATGTGGTTCATCTCTCTTCTCTTATTGATTTGTTCTATCACATTGATTGACTTGCGAATGTTGAATGACCCTTGTAAGCCAGGGATGAATCCCACCTGGTCAAAAATAGTCTCTTTAACAAATGGTACTGGAAAAATTGGACAGCCACATGCAGAAGAATGAAACCAGACCATTTCCTTATAGCATACACAAAAATAGACTCAAAATGGATGAAAGACCTAAAGCTGAGACAGAAATTAATCAAAATCCCAGAGTAGAACACAGGCAGAAACCTCTGTGATCTCAGTGGCAGCAACTTCTTGCTTAGACATGTCTTCAAAGGCAAGGGAAACAAAGGCAAAAATGAACTATTAGGACTTCATCAAGATAAAAAGATTCCATACAACAACGGAAACAGTTGACAAAACCAAAGGATGACTGACAAAATAGGAGGAGATATTTGCAAATGACATATCAGATAGCATCCAATATCTATAAAGAACTTATCAAACTCACCATTCAAAAAACAAATAATCCAGTCAATAAATGGGCAGAATATATAACGGACATTTCTCCAAAGAAGACATCCAAACAGCCAACAGACACTTGAAAATACGCTCAACATCACTCGGCATCAGGGAAATACAAATCAAAACCACAATGAGATACCACCTCACACTAGTCAGAATAGCTAAAATTAATAAGTCAGGAAATGACAGATGTTGGCGAGGATGTGGAGAAAGGGGACCCTCTTATGTTGTTGGGAATGCAAGCTGGTATGGCTACACTGGAAAACAGTCTGGAGGTTTCTCAAAAAGCTGAAAATAAAGCTACACTACAACCCAGTGATTGCACTAATAGGTATTAAACTCAAAGATACAAATGTAGTGATCTGAAGGGGCATCTGCACCCCAATGTTTAGAGCAACAATGTCCATAATACCCCACTATGGAAAAAGCCCAGATGTCCATCCATAGATGAATAGATAAAGAAGATGTGAGAAGAGGTGATACACACACCCAACACACACACACACACACACACACACACACACACACAATGGTATACTACTGAGCCATCAAAAATGAAATCTTGCCATTTGGAATGATATGGATGGAGCTAGAGGATATTAAGCTAAGTGAAAAAAGTTAATCAGAGAAAGACAATTATCATATGATCTCACTCATACATGGAATTTAAGAAACAAAACAGAGGGCTATAGGAGAAGAAAAAGAGAGGAAAAACAAACATAAAATCAGAGAGGGAGACAAACCATGAAACTCTTAATCATAGGAGATAAACTGAGGATTGCTGGGGGGGATGGGAATGAAGAATGGGGTAACTGGGTGATGGATATTAAGGAGGGCCCATGATGTAATGACCGCTGGGCATTACATAAGACTGATGAATCACTGACCTCCACCACTGAAACCAATAATACATTATATGTTAATTAATTACATTTAAATAAAACAATAAAAATAATTCAAAATAATAATCTAAATATTTGTAAAATGTATTTTTTATTATATATGTGTGTATATTTTTAATCAGTTAATTTACTAAACCATGTAAGAGTGAAGAAAAAGGAAATACATGAGGGATGTAGCAATTGCTGCCACCAAAAAGGCAGGTTGGAGGAGGAAAGAGACACTTATTAAAATTGGCGTCTTTTCCTTCAGAAACTCTTCCCTCAGCAGAAGGCTCTCTTCCCATTCTATATGAACGCTATGTTTTCATGTTAATCTAGCATTTTTTATTCCCACAAATGCAATGATCTGCTCAATTTTTCCTTTGGGTGTTCCGAACATAGAAATATGCCCTGTGGAATGAAATTCTGCTATGGCTATGTAGTAAAATAAATGTTTTAGGATCTCCACTATTTATTTAGCTTTTCTTCTGGCAATAATCCTTCAACTTCTTTTTTGTAAAAGGGTTTCAGCAATAATTATTGGTTCAGGGGTGGGCATGCATCCCAAGGGATCCCTGTCAGAGTAAATGCTAGGACCTCTACGAATCTTGCTGAGTAGAATCATTCTTTTTGTCTGTACATAAAATAGGAAGAAAGATGTGAATCCACTGTTATCTAAAACCAAGACAGGGAGCCCAAGAATGAAGAAGGCAAAGCGACAGAAGACAAAGCCCCAAAATGCAGAAACTTAAACAATATTACATGTCAATTATACCTTCATAAACCTGGAAAAATGTTTTAAAAGGGTAAAAATAAGCAAAGTTGCAGGGAAATGAAATCTTAGCTACATTATTTGAGCCCCTAGACTAAGCTGAACCTCAAATCAAACCTAAAACCTTTTTATTATACAAATCAACTTGGTGTCATTCTTTCAAATTGAATTGTTTCCAATTTAGGTTATCATGGAGTCAAGGAATATGGGGAGAGGTCCTTTTATTTCTTCCTTGGCCCCTTTACTATCCTTCCCAGTCCACAAGAAGACTGCCCCACTGAAACAAAATACCTTTAATATCCTATGGGCCATATTTGTGATGTGAACAGCTCCTTAACTTGAAGGACAGGGGCCCAGGCTGAGGTTTCTTTGTTCCTGCTGCTTATCTTCATGTGTTAATTAGCCCCTGCAATTTCTACTTACAGGGTGGTAATATTCAAAGGCCTTGCTCCTCTGGATAGCAGGCCATCTTCCCCTTTTGTACTTCACTCAGTGATCAGCTCAGGGTTCCTTCTAGCACCTGCTGTATCTCATTCATTCATTCATTCATTCATTCATCTATTGTGTTGTTTTATCCTGAAATTGAGGGGATATGGGTGTGGAGCAAGAACTCTGGTTTCCCTCAGTTCTCCTATCCTTCAGGACAACTTTTACCAGAATTTTTCAAGGGGTCACTTCTCAGCTATAAATAAAGCTTTAAGTTGCATTTGTTTTGTTTTCTCATTCTATTATTGTTTCTACTTTCTATACTTTTTTTGATTGAGAACCTCAAAGGGGAGGAAAGTTGATGGACACGATTTAGAAAAAAGTCACCTTAAATCCCGATCATGTATTTGTAAAATTATATAAGGCATTATTTCATTTGGCCCCTATAATCTTGCATAGTGATTGAAACAAAATCATTTTCCTATTTTGAAGATGATGAAATTGAGGTTCGTAGAGACTAAGAGTGTTACAGAACAAGTTGCAAAGTCAAGATTTAAATGTGTGTCTTCTGACTCCCAGTTCAGCAGGTTGACACACCAAGTAAACCAAAGTTGTTGAACTAGCATGGCTCCAAGTTTTCACTCAAATTAAGCTCTGGTTACATGCACCAGGATATAGTACGATTAGGGTTCCCAGACACACAAAGGAAGTAAAATCCTGAGATAAGATATGTGCACGTGATCTTGGAACTTCATAGAAACCTAGAGAAGTTGGGCTAAGGAATTTGCCAGAGTCTGAGACAATTACACTTCGAAATTCAAGGAGAAGGGATCCTAGAAGCCATTTGGATCACATTTTGAAGCCTGAGATTCAGAAGTTATCAGTAAATGTGATTACTTTTACCACCCAATCCAATCCTACCTTAATGCTAAAAATTTTCGGATTTGTCGTTTATCTTAACTATTTCTTAGTCCTTAGCAGTTTTTGTGTTATCTCTTTATCCAATACTCTTTTTAAGAAGGAGGTATGACTCCGTGATCAAAAATTATCTCTCCCAAGAGGATGCACCTTGTAACTGGTATAAACGTTGTATAGGATTGAAGTTCATCTATGAAGGTGCAATTTGAATCAGCAGGGTATATGAAGAAACAATCGTAAGAGATGAAAGGGCTTATTGGTTGGGATAAATTTATGAAAACACAGAGTATTCTAGTTGAGCTATTAGCTAACTGCTGTGTGCCTTCAACATGCTGTCACCATGTCAGGCACTGGTAAGAGATAAAAAAAGGTAAACATTAACCTCTCTTGAAATTGTGCATGGATATTAACATTCCAGTTCTACAGATGTTTACTGAAGCTCTTTATGCACCAAGTTCAATGCTATGGGAAAAAAGGATATAACATTAAGATGAGATTCTTGCCCTCCCTCTAACAGGACTATCAGGAGGTAGGGGAGCTTTTCAAGGTTTCACACCTGTGTCCTCCATGTGAGATTTAGGTGAGCTTCCTGGAGGAAAAGTGATCTCCCCCTATGACTGTGGTCCCTGGAGCTCCGCATTTCCAGCTAGCCCACACTTGGCTTCTAGCAATTCACCAAAATCCCTAGCCTAATATCCCTTAAGCTTACGATATCCCAGTTTTTGCTCCAGAAAACACAAGAAGAGGAAGGGCTAAAAGTGCACCATGTCCTGGATTGCTGTCCACCCCCACCTAGTCCAAGCACCTTCCACGTCCTTTTCATCAGCAGTCCCCTATGATTCCAGGCTCTTAAGCACCCACTTCATCATTGTTACCAGACAGAGAACTGGTTCTGAACTCAGATTTAGCTGAAAATCAGCTTGAAAATCAATACCTAGGAAAGTGATTGTGGGAAAAGAAAGGTTGCTTTATTCAGGAAGCTAGCAACCTGGGAAGATGGTGGACCAACATCCCAAAGACATCTTCCCAGTCCAGGTGAAGCTGGAGGGTTTTCTAGGGGAAGGCATGGGAAAAGGGAGGGGATCTGTGTGTAGGGGAAGAAAGAGGACAGGCAGTTAGTCATATGCAGACATTATCCTGAACAGATTTGCTAGCATCAGTAGCTGTTGTTTTCAAATGCAGTCAGGATTTAGCATCTGGAATGTCTGGTCCTTTACACCTCAAGGCAAGTGGTCTGCAAAGGTCTAGGAGAGTAAGTTATTTTTGCTACAGACCAAGGTACTTAGCAGGAGTCAGCAAGCAAGGAGTGCATAAGCTTGAAGTAAGTCAACTCTTAGGGCTGGTTGCAGTGCTGTTACATGAACATGGATGTCAGTGACAACAGGATTACATAGCCATCTGGAAGCTAGCTTAGTTTCAGAGACCAAAGCCCATCATTACTCACATCTAAAAACACTAGAGCATGTTTGAAACCACTTTGAAAACAGATTTTCCATGATTAAAAAAAAAAATCAATAGTTGTTACCATTGTTGTCACTGTTGTCATTTTCACCATTCTCTCAGGGCAATCCAAGCCTCTCAATCCCATCTATTTGGGTTTCCTCACTGGCTAACAACACTTAGTATCTTATACTTATACTATACCAGTTTACTCATATTGTAAATATGGCTGACATCTTCTAACACCCCCAAACCCCACATTGTTCAAGGATCAACTGTCAGCTTCCAGTTCTATCATTTTATTTGATTTTTTATACATACCCTGCCATTCAAAAAGTTGTAAAGACATTTTCAATAATGTCTTCATTTCTATTTCTTGTCTTAGCAAATTATTCCCAGCTTCAATGTGAGGTATACACTGTACGCATTCCTTTCTTTTCTAGGCTTTTGCTTTTGAAATAATTATTGATCCTGAGAAGTTAGAAATATGGTAGAGAGAGGTCCCCTGTGTAGTTCTGTTATTTTGTAGTAAACACTACCCCAATCAAGATACAGAAGTTTTCCATCACCACAAAGATCTTTCTTATTCTGTCTCTCTGTGGTCACTCACTTCTCCCTCTTATCCATTCCTAAACCCTGGCAACCACTAGTCTGTCCTCTATTTCTAAAATTTTGTGACTTGCAGAATGTTGTATAGTTGGAATCAGGTAGTGTATGACATTTTGACATTGGCTCTTTTCATTCAGTGTACAACCTTATGGTCTCCTCAAGTCGTTAAGTATAACAACAGTTCCTTCCTACTTATTGCTGAGAGTATTCCGTGGTATGGATGTACCACTGTTTGTCCAGCCATTCACATGTTTTGGTTATTTCCATTTTTTTGCTATTATAAATAAAGCAGTTAGGAGCATTGAAAATAAGAAAAAATACTTGTAAGAATGATACAAATTAGAAGGAGATGCATAAATTACAAAGGTATTTCTTCTTCCCATCCTAAATAGACATATAATGAGATAATATGGAGATAATATGGTAGAGTGATGCTCAGTTTTATGTGTCAACTTGACTAGACTATACTCCCTAGTTATTCAGTCAAACCCTGATTTAGGTGTTGCTGTGAAGGCATTTCATAGAGTCCATAGTCCAAAGTCCATAGTCAGTTGATAAATCAGGGAGATTACCCTAAACAATCTCGGCAGGCATGATTCAAAGAGCTGAAAGAGCTTGGAACTGAGAATTCTCTGAAGAGGAAATTCAACCTGTGGGCGGCAGCTTCAACTTCTCTCAGATAGCAGTTAGAGCCTGCCCTAGAGATTTTGGAATTGCACGGGCACTGTGTAATTACGCTGTGTAATTACACTGCAATTGTGTAAGCTAACTGAAATAATTGTCTTAATATATATTTCCTTCTCATTATGTCTTTTGATTGAACCCTGATATAGGCAGGGAAAGACATTAGAGATCACACAATCACTCAGTGAATTTTTTATATAGTCAATAGCCTCAGAACTTTGGGGTTAATTTAAAGCCCCATGAAAGCCTATTTTGTAATTCAGACACTTATTATCATTGGTGGAGTTTTACAGGTGTTTCCTTCCTTCCTTCCCTGCCTCCCTTCTTTCCTTCTTTCTTTCTTTCCTCAACTTATCTCTTCCCTTCCAGGCTGATCATAGGCTTCAAGGAAATTCCAAATGTTATCCTTAGAAAAACTCTGAGTTGGATGACACTGAAACCAAGGAAGATTTAAGAGGATTACACTTTTCATCAATCAAAAAACAAACAAGCAAGCAAACATAAAAACTCTAAAACTATTTTTTAAAGTCCAGTATTGACAGTGGTAATCTATACATTTTTCATTAGACAGTGAATTGGTGATTTCTATTAATTTTTTAATAAGAAACCAAAGCATCTACTTCTTTTCCACAAATGTACTGAGGATTGAATATTATGATATACAGGTAAATACATTGGATATAAACTTTGTACAACCACAGAAAATTGGAAATGAACCAAAAATATGTCAGTATAAGGACTACATATCCATTATATGCATTTCTACTAAATAATTGAATTTACAATAGTAGTAGTAGTAGCAGTAGCATTAGTAGTAGTAATAATAATAATAGAGAATTTAACTTCTGTTAAATTGAATGAATTAGATTGTTGAATGCTCGTTAAATTAATGCAGACTTTCATATTTTCTTGCCCAAGCCTGTTTTGCTTTGTTTTGTTTTTTTCATTTGCACCAATTTCAATGGAGCTCTTATGTTTGTAAGGACCAGTTCATTTGCATAGTTTTCTCCTGAAGTAAAAGTAAGAGGGTGATATTTGCAGGATACCAAAAAGTCTTCTCATTTCTCTAAAAATCATTTGTCTTTCATTGGTTGCAAATAGCGAAATATGGAATTAGAGTCTGGGGACCAAGAAAGGAAGTGGCTACCGTTTCCCACTGTATTCAGAGTTGGGAGCATTTATTAGTACATTGTTGCCTTCTCATTCATGTATATACTTTGTATGTCTCACAGTGTATTCCCATTAGGGCAACAGAAATTTAGTTGTTCTATTGTACTTTATAATTTAAGGGGGCAAACTGACATTGCCATTGTCTGAAAATAAATATAATTGTGACATACCTCACAAGTTACATAACAAATATAACTTCTCTCATGTTTCCAGTTCTATTATATTTCTGACATTTGAAACTGCCCTGACAACAGGCAAAAAATTGTCTTAAAGTTGAGGCACTGGGAAATAAAGAGTGTCCTCGGCCAGCATTTCTTTCATTTCTTCCCTGCTCTCAATACTTTAGGAAATGTTACAAAATTGGGTCCTCCTTGTAAGGAACCTAAGATAGATGACTGAGTTGAAGGAACCCAAATAAAATATAATTCTCAGTTCCACTGTACTCTGTTAAGAATTTTTTAATTCTCTACCATACCCCTTTGTCTTAGCAGAAAAGTATCAAGAAATAGTTCTCACTGGAGCTTGTTTTCCCATTACTAGTCCCTTTGATTGGATCCCCTAGGAAGCATAGACTGAAGCAAGCATTGACAATCTGGCTCTATTTGTGAGGAGCAGACCCAGGGTTGTGATGGAGAGGAAAAGGGACACGGGGCCAGGAAAACTGCAGAGCACTCCATGTAGTGTGACTGGCTGGGCCACTGGCTTCACTAGAAAGGCAAAAAAGAGTTCAAAGCTGGAAGCTGGAACCACACAGAGCAGTTCACTTCCCTGCAGCTGGAAAATGCCTTCATTAGAACCACCTCCTCCCAGGATAGTAAATACTGTGAAAAATGGAAGTGTGTGGATATCTCAGTAAAATGCCTAGTGGAGGATTGCAGGGAAAGGAAATGAATTGCCTCAGATATTATGGAACTTTGAAATCCACTCTGATGTGCATTTGTTATTTCTTTTCAGTGTTCCAGAATTTATTGTTCATGCACCACACCCAGTGCTCCAGGCATTCCGTGCCCTCCATAATACCCACCACCAGGCTCACCCAACCTCCCATCCCCCCCAAACCCCTCAGTTTGTTTCTCAGAGTCCACAGTCTCTCGTGGTTCGTCTCCCCCTCCAATTTCCCCCAACTCACTTCTCCTCTCCATCTCCCCATGTCTTGATATGCATTTTAATTATTCTTTGCCAGGACAAAGTGAGTGGGGGACAAGCAGTGTGATTAACTTCATAATCCTCAGCCTCATCTGGATCTGGATCCCTGAGTTAGCTGAATGCAAACATCAATGTCCTTACATGACCCTGAGGGCCAGCTTGACTCAGTAAGAAGGCAGAGTAAGATTTGTTTGATTCCGGGGTAATATTGCTGTGCCTTGTCTTCTTCTGTTTGGCTGTTGACTGAAGATGACCTTGGGTTGAAGTCCTAAAATTCCTCCATCTATAAAATGTGAAGTATGATGCTTTTGACCTACCTCAGTGTGATAGATGGCTCTGGACCATGTGAGATCTAATGAGTTAACATTTACAAAATGCTAGAAGCTATTTTAGAGAATGGCATTCTCTAACCACAAAAGATCATTATTCATTACCCAGAATGCATACAAATAAAAATAAGAGTGTTTCAGAAGAGAAAGACTGATGCAGGGAGCTCTATCTGCCCTGTGTGAAAGATAGGTTGGAGATTAATTCAATGGATAAACTGTTTTAAAACCCGGCAGTTTCACGCTAATGAAAGAGAGGCCTGAAGACTATATTTTGGTCTGGTGGTCACAGCAGAACTGGAAATGTCAAACTGGTATGATTCACTTCTAGTGTTTCCTCTCAGTTTTATTGAATACCTCCGGGCTATGCAATCTAGGATTTCTGCAAGGAAAATTATGCTGTATGTAAGTGTAATGATATGAAGAATACAGTTTTCTGCATCTGTATCACTCACAATAGATATGATGTGGAGACTGACTCCACCAAAGATCAGGCATCTGACTACACAATCTCTTGTGCTTTCTAACTTTCCCCCTTCACCAACCAGGGTTAACTCTTTCACTGCTGTACTCTGCCAACCAGATAGTTTAATATATAATATCCTTTGAGTGTTGACTGTGAACCTATTATTTTATAAGAGGCCCCCCTGCTCTAGATATATATGTACATATACCAAGATAAATATAGACATATTTATCTACCTAGGGAAATCTCACTTTTGTATATTACTTCTTATCTTACAAAGCATTTTATCACATTTATTTATTATGATAGTCATGTAATTGAACATAATTTAAATTTTTATTTATTCACCCTTTGTGCAAATACTCTGTATGTGCCTAATGATGGTGGAATATGCCATCCCCAAATATGCCTATCTTTCATAAGAATTGTTTTGAAATGATTATTTTGAGAAACAGCAAACACAGGAGAAGTTCTGAAAACAAGAGGTTACACTTTTGTAAGAGAAATTTACATTAATAGAGGAAATCTCCATTTGTGAGGGTGGAAACCTCTCTGTACCTAGAAGAGATGAATGACTATAAATCATGAAAAACTATTACTCTTGTTTATTTTTCCTAGTCCTGTCCTGGTCCCCATAACTAACTCCCCACACCCTCTCTCTTTTGTCTTTAGTTAGGGATAGTATTTAAGCTTGAATTTTAAACCACCTCTGAAAATTAACTTGTTTTTGCTTTGTCTCCCATGTATACAGGAGGTACACATGTAAATTAACTTCCGTTTGTTTTTCTCTTGTTAACCTGTCTTTTGTTACAAGTTTCCCAGACAAGAACTAAGAAGGGTAGAGGGAAAATTTTTTTTCCTTCTTTGCAATTCCAAATGCTGGTCCACGTATGGGAGATACAAGGTTCCTCCTGCCTGAGGTTTGTCTTCTAGGAGAGAGTAAACCAATAAAAATGGAAATAGAAATTTAGATGAAGCTGAGTACTAAAAAGGCAACAAACTGATCATATTAATGTGATATAGAGTTAAAAAGGTGGAGGATATCTCTGATGTAATAATAAAGGCTTCTTGGAAGAGATTATGTGTGAACACATTTGAAGCTTAAGAAGCCAGCTGTGCACACAGAAAGAGAAAGAGCATTACAGGCAGAGTGGGTAAGGACACGCAGTGGCCTCAGGAGACAACTGAACTGGGCACGTTCAGACGTTAGAACAAAGGCCAGGGGGCGTGGAGCATATGGAGCAAAGCGATGTAAAATCTAAGAAGGAGACTTGTAAGTCCCAGTATGATTTGTAATTTATTATTGATGGAATAGGACGCCACAGGAGGATGTTTAAGAAGGAGACTGATGAAACCCTATTTAGAATTTTTTTTTTTTTAAGTTCACTGAACTTCCTGGAAGAAAAGTAGGTTAAAGATAAAGTATACGTATGTCCTGGTTTGCCAGAGATAGCTCCAATTTATGACCATTGTATTAGGGTAATTACTAATGTTACCCTTCACTCTCAAAAATGTAGATTTGACTTATGTGTTTTAGAGTTCCTCTCATTGGAAAGAGGGGGCAAAACAGAATCAGAGAGTCTGGGTAGGAAGCCATTTCGATGGCCCAGGTAAAGGATGCTGTTGGCCTCAATTGATATGATGGCCAAGGAAATGTACAGAAAGCCAAAGGCTTACAGATTTTCCAAATCACGTAGAGACTGAAGATGGTTGGGGGCCCTGTTTCTAAACCTCAGGAATCTGAAGCCTACAGCTCGTTGCTGTTCCTCAATTATGTCATCAACTCATCAACACAGCACAATCTGAAATGTGAATTCCCCCTAAATTAACTTCTCTGACAACTGACTGGTAAACTGTGTGATGGGAAGGGAGATGGCTAGGACAAGGCAGATAGGGAGCAGTGTGGGGGAGAACGCTTCTATTTTTCTCTGGCTGAGAAGAGAGAGGTAGTGGGATGACAGAGTGTGCTGAATATGTTTTGAAGACAGAGACTACAGAGTTTGCAGATGGATTGGATTCAGGCTAGGCAAGAAAATAAATGGACACAAGGATGACAAGTAGTTCAGCCTCAGCACCTAGAAAGGAGTTGCAGTTTTCTTCTTAAAATATTTTATACTCTCTGAGTTCTTAACACAAGCCTCCTGAGTATTTACTTACTTATTCTTGATGACTCTGTATCATTTGAACTCTACTATAAGGAAAAGGGCCCAAGCTGAACAGTATGATTATTTATCCCTTTGTGAAATAACTCTAGGGGCTACATCTTTCCAGTTCTTGCTTCTACTTTTGACAACTTTTTAACTTGTTTCCTCCTGAATTGTCAGCTGTCACCGTTTGCTTCTAGCAGCCACAACCCCTTGTATTTGTGATCAGTCTCCCAAATTTTGAATCATCAGTTGATTCAATCCACCGTAATCTATATCTTTTAATTATAAATTACCTCTGACTTAGTTAATCACTACCATAGATATATTTCTGTATATCCTTGTAAAATTCAAGGTAAACATTGTGGTTCACATTTTTAGCCCAGATCCTGTATTCTAGAAAGTCACTGCCAGTTCTTAATCTCTTCCACAACCATCCGTAGGCCCATTGCCTGCCTTCCTCCCTCCTCTGCCACAGGGGCCTCTTCAGCTCCGGGGGCGGGGGAAGACTCTACAATGTGCTTCCCATGCCCTGCTACATGCATACACCCTCACAAGGCAGCCCTCCATGTTTGTTGTGCTGTGTTGATGAGCTAGCTGCCTGCCATTGCTCTTTTCTTTACTCAGTCTCTAGGCATCATGCATTTTTCCCTTACCTGGTACTGCAGAGTGACAAATCACACTTCTTCTCACAGTGAAATAGGCCAAAAGCACCAGCTGCAGTAAAAGCAGACTGTGCATAAAGGTTGTGGGGTCAGATGGAGCTGCCCTTTCTATGGATGACACCACCGGAGGGCATTCTGGCTGCCCCACTGCTTACTTGGAGATCTCTCGCTCCCTGCATATTTGAAGTTACTTCTTCCATCAAGGAGGTTCCTGACTAAGCATTCTCCTAGGCATCCTCTGATTTAAAGAGCTAGATAATACTAGATTGAGGGGTTAGGGACACAAAAGAAACCTCAACCTATGCTAAGTCATTTGAGAGGTTAGAGATAGAAAATTTCTAAACCCTAGCTGTAAATGTTTTGTAACCTTTATTTATTAGAGATACTTATTCTATATTTGCTTAATTTATTAAAAAATAATGACAACAACTTGGGTCTGCCCACTGTAATTCAGTAAGTGCTAACTAACTAAACTTTTGGTGGCAAAATCGGTAAATGATCCATTTTCTTGCCTTGCTCCCAAGAGATGAGTTTATAAGCATTGAGCCTGTTTATCCACCACCTTTGATTTTTCTCTACCCTCTACCCTCCAAGATGCTCACATTTGCAACAACAGGTGTCCCCACTTGCAGCCCCACCTACCCTGCCTGCTGAGATGATTTCTAACAAATCACACACGTGCGCACGCACACACACACACACACACACACCCAAGCAAACTAACAAAACACTCCTCAGTAGTTCAACCAGTGTGTTCAAGAAGGGCTTGGCTACTATTACCCATCTCCTATGTCTACTGCTTTCCCAGCCCCCTTCTCTAATTATAGGATTGAAAATTATTTTAATTGCCTTTTCCCAAGTAAAGAATTAAGTATGTTTTCTCTGTCCTTCATTCTGCTATATTTCTAAACTAATTCAGTTGATGAGTGCCTGTGTTCTCATCTATATCTGAGCATTAAGTAAATCTCTGTGTATTACAAATAACTATCAATACTGCAGATAAGACATTCCCTCCATCCCGGGTTATAGATACTATTGATTTAGTCATTACTTTCTGAATTTCTCATTTTCTAGGCTTGAAGATTTGCTTTGCCCAGCATTTGTGATAATTGTGTTGCTGAATTTTAAATAGAGTCCTCAGTCAACCCTGTATCACATCCCGAGCAGGGAGTAAAAAAGAACACTGTTTCCATTTTCCAGTGATCAACTTCTGTTTCAGCTCAAAGAAAATCATTAGCCGTCCTGTTTGTAGGTGACATTTGATCACAATTTGCTAACAGAGTGGGTGGAGACAGTGCTATACATTCTACTCTCTCCATTTTTAAAAACAGAAATTGCTCAAGTGAAACGTCATTGAAACTGTTGAAGCCAGCATGGTTATAGAAAGGGGGTGTGAAGATTTGAGCTTGCTGTATATTTAGAGACAGTGTAAATTTCTAGTGAAATCAGCAGTGAGAGCAGTCATTACCCTGGAAAACCAAAGGCAAAGGGACAGAGTTCAGTGATACTATATAACAAGTCTGATACATAGGAAGGGTTTTTGTTTGTATGTTTGTTTTATTTTCCAGGGTTTTTTTTGGGGGGGGGGTATCTATCTTCCTGCCCATGCATGGTGTGGCAAGGACTTAGTTTACTTCTGACAACAAATAAATAGAAACAAAAGAATTCACCCCTTCTGTAGATAGCTGATACTGAAAACTTACAAAGAATTATATATTTCCTTTCGCCAGTGATGCCATAGGCAGAAGATAGCAAGTATCACAAAGACTGAGATCCAGTATGTACTCTCCTACCAGTCATTTTATGAAATAAGGCAAGTTACTTAGCCTTTCTGGGATTCAATTTTCCCCAATACATTGGATAATCTAAGTTTCTTTCAACTCCAGAATTTAAAAGATGAACAACAAATACTGCTTTGCTTAAAGTATTATTGATACTGAAATCTATAAAAAGACAATTGTTCTTCAAGAACTACAAGGAACTTAGTCTGCATCAGTATAATTAAAGCCTCTTTTCATGGAAGAGTTAAGGAATATATGAATAGATGAGGGAAAGCAGAGCAGGGTATTCAGAGGAGAATACTAGTTCTTTGTACTTGGGAAAAGGGGAAGAATAAGCGTATTTTGACATGAAACATATCGTCACTTGCTGTTATGCATTTCCGATAGGAGCAAAAAAGAATTAGAAAAAAAGATAATGACCATTCATATCAGGGCTTCCTCTCCAAATTATAAAGAATTTCAAATACTACAGAAATAGGTAATAATAAGGTAAACTAACATTGAGCAAATTTGAATTCCAGTTCCAGTTCTGGTATTGCTCTCTGTGGGTCCTTGAATATGTCATATAAAGTTCCTTTGTCTTGGTTCCTTTCTCTGTAAAATGAGATCAAATAATAGCAAATAGCTTATAAGGTTTTGTGAAGATTAAATGAATAATAACATTAAGACACATAGCACAGTGCCTCTTACATAATGAAAACAAACGTTAATTGTAATGATAGTGAGTGTGGTAATGGTAAGGATGGTGATCATGATGATCTTAATGATTCTGGTCTAAAGATCATTGATGTCATTTATAGTGTGGCCTGGCATGCCTAGAAAAGTATGACTTGGGCTGTTCCAACACTCAGAGTACTTACACAAAATACTTTACATTCTGGATTCCTTCTTTGGAGATCTTAGTAGATATTTCTTTTTTTTTTTTTAAGATTTTATTTATTTATTTGTCAGAGAGAGCGAGCACAGGCAGAGGCAGAGGGAGAAGCAGGTTCCCTGCTGAGCAAGGAGCCCGATGTGGGACTCGATCCCAGGATGCTGGGATCATGACCTGAGCCAAAGGCAGCCGCTTAACCAACTGAGCCACCAGGCATCCCATTAGTAGATATTTCTTAATCCTACTTTTATCCCATACAAATCACTATATCCTTATGATACCTTGACACAGTATATGCATGTTGTGTGTAATCAGGCAATCATAGCAGTAACACAGTAACAGAAATAAGACCTCCATCTTCAAGATACTTCAACTTAGTTTAGTTTAGCCATGTACTTATTCCTCCTTTCCCATCCCTGTATTGAATTTGTAAGCTTTTGTTCATTTGTTGGCCTGGCTTGCTTTGGACCAGATTCTATTATCTATGTTCCCCTTCCAACCATCTTTATATCAAGTTTTATTATGTTCAATTTTATAAAAGTCATACTGTGACTTGTAATACCCTGTACTTTTTACCTTTAGGACTAATATAAATTATTAATCTGTCATATTCAAATAGTGGCATGAGGGGTTGGAACTATATGTAAGAATAAATAAAAAGGCCTAATCATATGGGTTGAAAATAATTAAAGGTATCTGAAATCCTGCTTTTGAGTGTTATTGATGGTCTTTGATCATAGATAGTTGGGGGCATTCCAATTGTTGCAGATGTCTGGTAATAGCACAGATATGGCATGCTGCTAATCCATGTCACAATCAAACATTTGCTTCTACTTCCTGGACCACAAGATAAAAAAGAAATACTATTATAGAAATAAAACCATGATTTATTGATGTTCTTACCCCTCCCCCAAGAGAAGCTTAATATATGGTGTAATAATATATTTTATTGATACACTATGTCTGAGGAACTTGCTGGTGTGGAGAAAATGAGGGGCCAGAAGATGAATAAAATGTTTAACTATTCTAACAGCCAAATTCTTACAAATGGGGAACCAGTGATAATAGCAGACAGAAAAAAAATAGCACCTCATAAGTGAAGTTGGATATAGATTCAAGAAAGTATAATTCTGATTAATTCCTATGAGTTCTGAGATGGCTTCTGCATACAGAAATTAATCTGTATCACTCTTTGAGAATGAGAAATCTAAAACCATGATCCCCAGAATGTTGGATTCCTTGAGAGATGACATTGGGTGACTGATTTTACTATTTGATCACATCATATTTAAAAAAAAGACAATCACACCTCCCATCTGATACCATTATTATTCATAAATGGAAATGATGACTTCGAACAAACATGGAAAAACATAAAAAAAAAAATCAAAGCTCTTTAAGTTGAATACATTTAACAACCAAAAAAACTAATAATGGTATCCTCATGTTTTAATTTTGCTACAGACTCACAAAGGCTCATTCCAGATTTGCACTGCTCCCCATGACAGCATTTGAGAACCATGATGAGGGAATGGGACAGTGTCAGGGTTCCAGGGCCACCAGGGACTCACGCTCTGTGCATCACGGACTCCCGTGATGTTAGTGTCCACATCTGGTTCCCAAGGCACACGTGTCTTGGTGCATGCGCAGCAGGAGTGCATGAGAGGAAGTGTCCGAAGCTCTCTGTTAGCAGGAAGACCCTTCTGGACTCCCAAGCACATGGTGTGCTCCAGGACAGAGGCTGCCTCTGAAGGATGTATAGCTCCACAAGGCAGCCAATTAAGGGGCTACTTAGTACCTGATGGAGTATAATCTCATTGTTTGCCTTGGCATCCATATTTCACACTGAACTAAAAAACAGCTTTTTATTTGGCAATTTTTGGGGGACCCCTTTCCTTTATTTCACAACCACTCAATGCCTGACAGTACAAGCTCATACTATCATTTTTCAAGCCATTAAATGTTAACTTCATTTGCTTGTATGAATTATGCTTTGCTCTTTTAGTTTTGTAATGAAAAATAAGTACAGGTTATGCAAGCAATAACCCCTGTGTATGAAGCAGCTATCTTTCTAAACGGTTTATTATGCCACAGTCTGGTACTCCATTAAATATAGATTACAGACTGCTGAATAAATGAATACCAACTAAGCGTCCCCATCCTTCTGTATATATCAATGCAAATAATGAATTGTGGCATCTCATGAAAATGGAAAACTAGAAAGAGTGGGTCAAGAAGTAATTTCACATTTGTCTTATCTCATGCTTCTTGCCCTCAAAACAGCAGAATATATCATGGAGTTGAGAGGACGTTGCAAAGATATTTCTGATCTGTTATTACTGGTAGAAACACTATTCTTGTTTGTTTTCTCCCCACAAAAGTTTTATGTGGGAGAGACCACCTTGAATCTCTTTTCCACTCATGTTTGCTTTTACTGAGCTCTGTGAAGTGAAATCTTCTGAAAGCTCGATCATGGCTGTTTGAAAAGAGAAAATGTTGTCAGGTAGTTATCCCTGTCTTTCACCTGATGCCTGAGTGAACACTTACCTCTCTTCACCCATACTGACACTGGAAACTCCTGAGCCAGGAAAACAGCACGGTGTCATTGTAGACTTAGATGCGAATGGTTGCTTCCATTGCTTCTCTGCATCTCTGACTTTAGACTGGTCGCTTCAACCATGCTTTCTTCCAGGGAGCTATGGGCCTCATTAATTTCACTCAGATTTTAAATGAGCACTATTTCAAAGGAATAAAAAAAAATTTCCTCGTGGGGGTCAACAACTTAAGTGGGAAGGTAGCATGAAGGGGTATTTGTTTATATCTTTGCAAAGGTAAATAATTCTGTCAATCAATTCTAATTTTCAACATGGGATTATCTCCACTGAAGAGCAAAATAGGCAATTGTGTTTTATTTTTATGGCTTGAATCATTGCCTCTTAGCACTGTTTTACATCGCTCTCACACCACCCTGACACTTCTAAGACTTCATTCCTTCAGTGTCAATTTCCATCTCTGATCTTCATTTGGCCTTTTGCACCTGCTTTTCACATGTTAGATTTTCTCATTGTTTAAGGTTAAAAAAGGATCCTCATCAGGGTCACCCTTCATTCTCCCAAACTCCTTAGAAGAGCAGTGGGAGATACAGGCTTCCAGTTACAGAATGAATGTCATGGGAATAAAAAGTACAGCACAGGGAATATAGTCAGTGGTATTATAATAGTGTTAACCTGGTGACAGACTGCCGCCACACTTTAGTGAACACGTGATGTGTAAGTTGTTGTACACCTAAAACCGACAAAATAGTGTGTGCCAACTACATTTCAATTAAAAAGAATACAACGAAATAAGGAATTCAAAAGAGTCTTTTATTTCCTTGCTGGCCACTCCCTGCTCTTAATCCACTGCATTCTGGTTTCTTCATTTTCCCCATACCACTAAATTGCTCTCTCAAAGGTCACCTGTATTTCCAAAATGCTTTCTCCGCCCCCAGTCTCTGTCTCATTTCTCACTATCCTTGGCTCATCTATGGCCCTTGATCTTATTGACTCCCTTTCTGGTTCTTAAAACTTCCTTCTTCACCTGCTTTGTAGCACTGCACTATCTTATTTTGGAAACCATCTTTTCTTTCCTTTTCTTTCTTCCTACTGGTATCACTTCTTTTCAAAATCTATAAAGTGTTTGTCTCCTAAGGTTTTATCTTTAAATTCTTCTGTTTCTTTAAAAGTTAACCATGATGTTTGCATCTTTAGGGAAGCAAATTTTCTGCCTATCCTTTTCATCCAGGGGCAGTCTATTCCTCCTGTCCTACCCTTTCAACACCCAAATTATCTGTCTCCTAAAACAGATGATTGTAACTTCTTGCATCTTTTCAGAGTTAATGCCTTGTGCACTGCAGACTCACAATAAATGTGTGTGGAATAAGTGAATGAGTGAAAGCATACATTAAATTATTTTCACCAATAACAAATTCCAGTGCTTCATAAACCTCTCTCCATATAGCCTTTATCTCCTGACTACAAGGGTGTCATGTGTGGCCAGGACATATCTCAGGGTCACACAACCCTGCATTTGGTTTTCAGAAATGGAAAGTGAGGGGTATAAATCTCTAAAAGAGATTTGGAGGTGCCCAGGAAGATGTAACAGGATTTCAGGAGAAATTTTCCATGCCTCAAAACTATAGTTAAGATATAAATCTGAAGATAAAGACACCAAGTATTCCACATTCTAAGTTTATGAAAATACACTGTTGGAGACAGCTCCACTGGAATAAGAGAACAGAAACACTAACATATTCTTGGCTCAGAAAGGACATCTGTCCCTTCCCAAAGTCAAAGAATGGAATGTCACAAGAATTACCCATAAAGCAATGATGAGGCTGATAACTTTTGGGGTAGACATCCATATAGTCATGAACTTGCCCTTTGCTATCAGGACAAGACCAAAAGAACTGGTGAGATGGTAGAGAGAAAATGGGCAGCAGCAGTGGAGTAGAATGTAATCCTGCCCTTTGCTGTGCCAAGTGAGTTTCCCAAGGATTTAGAGGGCACTGTGGAAGCTAGCTGACTATGTATTCCAATCAAGAGAGTTAGTTTCCAGGTTTTTAAAAAGTATTTATTTATTTACTTACTTATTTATTTATTTAGGGGTTCAAAATGGTTTATTAAAATAGTTTATAGTTTAAGAGGGGCTGGGCCTAAAAAGGTCGATGATGGAACCCTGTGGTGGAAGGTTAGAAAGTAGAGATGAGTCCAGTACTAGATCTTGTGCCAGAGAGAACAGTGCAGTGGAGTATGTCCCAGCCACAACCTCAGAGAACATTTACCTGCCTCCTTTGAAGTAGCTGGTTTGGTTGCCTATTATCTAGTATCAGCCTGTGAACTAGTGACAGCCAACAAGGAGGGAACTCTCACTCCCTCAAGTAATCAGACAAGCACTGTTCCCTATTCTAACTGTCCTTGCCCCAATACACCTAAGGGAAGGAGGAGAAAAAGAAAAGTAAAGAGCACAACATGTAACCCTTCCCCCACCTAATCCAAGAGACAAGACTATGGGACAAGTGAGCTTAGTTGGGGTGGGAGAGAGAGGTAAAGGGATAAGAACATTTGCATTATGCATAAGAATAAAATTTAAATAGAGAAAGACTGAGTCTAAATATTGAAATGAGATTTTTTTTTTTTTAAACCAAGAGTCACTGAGAAGTTATAGAATCTTGCCGAAGTGTCATAAGGGTATCCATTACCCGCCAGGAAAGAGAAGATAAGCAGAGCAGAGTGGAGGTTATACCCTATTATTTGAGACCCTTAAAAAAACAGTTGCAACAATGGAGATGAACATATTGAGAGATAAGTCCAAGACCAAGGTCCAACAAAATGATTGGCAAAATACAGTAGCATAATCTCTAAGATTGAGAGTTTGGCTCTCACCTTACAAATTTGGCCAGTTCACTTTTTTATGTTTCTATTTTATTTGTATTCATGTGTCCTAGATGTAAACTATAAAGAAGCTGATTCATGCCAACCCAACTCATAAAAACTAACCCAGCTCAGAAGAGTCAGTATGATATGTGAAACTGAATATGGATTTATTCACTAACAATATAGCACTATATCTCAGAAATTGTACGAATCTGGACTCCGTTACCCAACTTTTTAGGTGAGTTACATGAGTAGAAAGCTGTTTTAAAGGTATGGACTCTGAATATAGTGGGCAGGCTAAATATTGGAGGTATCAGAAGACATCAGATTCTGAAATCCTACCACATCCAGAACAATGGTAATATCCAGCCTCCTACCTGCTTTGTGGTCCAAACAAGCCATCTTCCTGAGTCAGGGATTCCCCTTGACAATATGGCTCTGTGACGCCATGTAGGCTTGGTCTCTGCAACTCTTCTTTATCCAGCTTCAAAGACTGAGGGAAACATTAGTTGTGGTGACACATAGTCATTAATTCCGCTATAATAATATCTAAGTATCTCTTACATGCAAGAAACTATGCTTGATACTGAGATGTGTAATTTGGAAATGTGACATCCTATAACATGGCTCAAAAAAAACCAAAAACAAAACAAAACAAAACAAAACAAAACACCCTGCTCAACTAGTCCAATTTCTTCTACCCTGGTCAAAATGCAACCACAAGGTAATTGAAAAAGGGGCACACCAGTGGGGAGGGGGGTGGGTCAACCATACTTGAAGATCCCCAGTGCTGAGCCATTGAGACTCTGCCAACCTCTAGCCCCTGTAATGAAAAATTCTGACTCAATCACATCACATCCCATTAGAGAATTACAGCCTCTCTATTCTTTTCTTCTTTAGCTGTGGTTGCAACAATTGCCTCTTATAATGAAGATATATGTCCCAATAGCTAAAACAGAAGGATGCACCTGTACATGAATAGAATAGAGGAGGGAAGGGTTTTAGGAAAAAGATTGCAGAAGAACATGGCTTAAACACATATACATCTGTATGAAAATAAAAGTATAAGTCTATATTTACTTATTTCATTCTGTATTAATAATAATGATGATATGAGTAGTCATAATAGTAATAATAATAGCAAAATCTTTTACAGTTCTTATCGTGTGCCAAGCTCAGTTCTAAAGGCTTTACTTGAATTTATCCATTCATATGTCTTGGTACACAGTTACTATTAATATTGTTGTTGCTCAAATGGCAGCAGGAGGATTTGCTCAGGTGGACATGCTCAGGAGCCTGAGTTTTTAAGCACTATACTTGCATATCTAGTGAGGCTCCTGTACTAAAGCTTGCTAGTTCCATCTCCTCCTTACCCTGCCAGGACAAATGTGCAGCCAGCTGTGAGTTTATGGTAAGTATGTGTCTCCTAGGCTTTCTCAGTTCTGAAATCACCTCTGAAATCCGTTATGAGTATAGACACAGCATTCCCACAGTCTCAGCTTGTAGCCATGGTTTAAGAAATGCTCAGTTTATGGCTCACTCCTCCTTTAGATTCCCTAACAGAAATAAATAGTCCTAATAGTTATGAGGAAAAGGTGCAGATAAGTGTGCATATGGGCTAAAATAGTATACAGAGAAACCCCTGCCAGCTAAGGAACATCAGTGATTTTCTCTTCATTTGCCACCATTCCTGTTCAACCCAGCAGGAAGGCAAACAGCACATTAATATTTGCAATAAGGCTCAGAAATAAAATAAATAAACAACTTTAGAGTCTTACATGTGATAAGTTTTTGATTTTTTCAGCAGGGCGATATCAGAATAACTCACAAGCAGTGGAGAATCAGTCTTTTTCAGTATTGCCATCCCTTGATTTAGATGCCCTGGTACTTAGATGTACCTTTGTAATGAAGCTTCAGGGGCAACATTGTTACTGTTTGTATATGTATCTGCCATAGATACAAGCACACTATCTGGCCATAGATATTTGAAAAACTGAATGTCTAGATGGATAAAAACAGGCATACCTTGGCAATACTACAGGTTCAATTCCAGACCACTACAATAAAGCAAATATCACAATAAAGAGAGTCAAAAGAATTTTTTTGGCTTATCATGTCCAAGTTACATTTACACTGTGCATACATACCTCCATTTAAAAATGCTTTTTGACACAGAGACATGAAGTGAACAAGTGCTGCTGGAAAATGGGACTGGTAAACTTATTTGATGCAGTGTTGTCACAAAACCTCAGTGTTTTTGTTTTTTTTTTTTAAATCCAAAACTGCAAAGCACAATAAAAGGAAGTATGACTGCAAATAATGAATGAATGAATGAATGAATGAATATAAAAGAATAACTTGGCTCCTGAGAGCTCTGTGATCTGTACTGTCAAGTATTTTCTCCCTGATGGTTTTCAAAAGTGCCAACTTTTATTGCTAACTCACGCTCTACACACTGCTGGCAAGATTCAAGATGGCAGCTCTCCCATTCACTTGGTCTGAGTTCCACAATTCACAAAGGGCTGTCATATGTGCACTTTCTTGCATTCCTATTGATGATAGGTCGTCCTTCAGTTTATGCTTTTTTTTAAAGATTTTTTTTATTTTATTTGACACAGAGAGAGTAAGCAAGAGAGAGAGAACAAACAGAAGCAGGGGGAATGGCAGGAGGGGGAGAAGCAGGCTCCCCGCTGAGCAAGGACCCTAGTGTGGGGCTCGATCTCAGAATCATGGGATCATGACCTGAGCTAGAGGCAGCCACTTAACGGACTGAGCCACCCAGGTGCCCCAGTGTATGCTTTCGAAATATATCGATGCCTGCTGAAATTTTGCATGTAGATGTATCTCCTGATTTTCTATGAGATTTTTATAGTTTCACATGTACAAAAGGACCAGAATGATGATTAATTTCACAAAACACAACCACTGAAAGGAATTGCAGCCATCTTCTGGCCAAACTTCCCACTTATTTGATGATGGTTACTTAGTCTCAGCTGGGAATTTTTAGTGTCAGAAGAATATCACGTTGATAGCAAGCAACTGGCCCTACAGTGGAAAGTCAGTAGGTCCAAAGTGAAGTCTAAATAGAACTTAGAACTGGCTCTAGGCCTGGGGCTAGATATGCAGGGATTCCTGTGCTCTTGGCCCATACCAGACAGTGAGTAAAGCCTTGTGCTCTGTGGGGCCAGATAGACCCAAGTGTGAGGGGGGCCTCCACCATATGACTTTCTGGTAGTGTTACCTTGAGCTTAATTTTTAACAACTCAATTCCTGTTTCTAAGAAAGGGAAACAATTGGTTATCTAGCTCATAGTTTTCTAGAGGAACTGAATATGGTGATGGTACATGAAAAACATTACAAATAAGTACTAAGTAGTTGTTCCACAAATGTCACTGAATATTACTATTATCATTATTTTATAGTCCACTGTGGAGTTAACCATCACATCTCTATAGATCTATTTTTTATCAAAGTGCTTATTGAATATGCTCTTTGACTAGTATCTTAGTTTACATTTCTGAAATATTTTAGAACTGAGCACAGATGTTCAAGTAGGGATGCTGCAAGGTAAGAGTGTTGACTCTTAAAGACTGTTGCTACAAAATCATGATCAGTTGCAGAAGAATTGACCTTGTCTCTCTATAAAGGAAAAAGGAGCCTATGTATTCTTAGTTGGATAAAAAATTTAGCCAAAACGCAACTTTGAAATTAGCTATATATAAGTCCAGCCACCAACTGTTTCTCAGGGTCATCAGGTAAAGAATAAAAGCATAAATAAAAGAGCACCCAACACCCTTACTCATTTTGCTCTTGGTCTTCTCATGGTGAAAAGTAAAGAATATTCCTCACCGAAGACTTAGTCCTTCCAATTACAAAATTTATAGCAATTTTGCTTGTTGGGATAAAAAGTTTCAACCAATGACAGTTGGTAGTGTCTTATTTTTCTGCCTGAAGGTTATCTTTCAAAGAATTCTCCCTCCTACCTATTTGTGTTTTTAAGCTACTAGCCTCTTAGTATAGGCTTCCCCCCCTCTTTTTTTAAAATCAGATAGAGACCCAATGACTCCCCCTTCTCCATCCTATGTCTCTCTGATTCTTTCCTTTCAATCAGCACAAGTGAAGCCTTAGAGAGAGCTGTGTGCATCCAGAATTCTCTCCCTTCAGCTAATGAAAATATTAGCTTCCTCAGGCTTGCCTAAAAATGGTGGGTTTTGGTTTAGGATCCTTTCTTCTATGAAAATCTGGTAAGTGATTTAGCATTTGCTGAGGCTTTGGGAAATCCGATTCTCAGAATAAATTCCACTGATTTGTAACCAAATGCAATGACACCGTGTCCTCCACAGCTCTAGCTAATTTTTTTTCTTTTTGACAAGTACTTCCTGGAGAGGACATGAAAAGCAAAAGCACTATCACTCTACACACATACACACAACCATATGGTTGTCATAATCTTCGCATTACCAAGAATTCTGTTCTGTGTTCCCATCTCATGTATATTTTCATTTTTGCATAAAACTGACATATTATTCTTAACCCTCTTCCTTCCAGAAGTATGGACAAGATTCTGTTGGGGTGAGAAGGGGAGTGTGGATAAGAAGACCAACTTCTGTGACAGCTCTCTAAAGTCCTCCATATGCCCTGTATTGCATACTTTTGGCCTTGTGGGTCTTATTCATGCTTTTCCTTCTCTAGATACTTTCCTATTTATGTATTTCCGCTAGACCACCAAGTAAAGGTTGTAGAATAATTGGGTTGTGCCTAGAAGTCACATTTGTACCACTAGAGTTGTGAGTGAAACCTCGTTTGAATTGAGCCAGTGAGAACCCTTCCCTGGAAATATGTACCTATACCAAGAGGGTCCAGTTGAAGACTGAGCTTCTCTGTCACATGGAGGAGACATGAAAAATCCTGAGAACACAACACTTTCCTGCCTTGGGGGTGAGCAGTTTACAAACTGCTGGTTTACAAACAGGGATGTAAACAAAGAGAGGATGGTTTACAAATAGGGAGGAGCATACATCATTTATCAAAGTATCAAAGACACTCAGAAAGAAAACCTGGAGACTTGTGAGTTCTGGTGCTTGTTTTATGATCCTGGCTGCATTCCTGCCCTTTGGTTTCAGGAGACACCCATAACTCAGAGGAAATGTGCCGTGAGATTAGATGTATATCCTTAAGTGGCAACCAAATTATTCAAATTCAGAAAATAAGCAGTACTTGAAAAGTTCTCACAAATTTAAGTATATATCTCTATAGTTTAGAGATAAAATGTAAATTTATCATGCATCTATATATACAGCAAAGAATTTTTAAGCCCTTAATGTTAAATATAAGTAATCAAAATGTTTAAACACTTTGTTTTTTAGGCTGGTATTAGTTTGTTTCTATTTGTCTGGTTCAAAATACCATTTTTCTTTTTAATTTTCTTTAACTGAAGAATAAAGATGCCATTGGTTGTTCTTTGTGTGTGTTTGCATACATGTACATGTGTACACGTGTGTCTTCTAACTATAGTAATGGAGGAAAGTTGCTTTCTAGGAACTTAACTAATATACCCTCTCTGGTAATTGTGTTACTTCTTCCAAATTATCATTTATGTCGATCTGCCTGCCTTAGATCACCTACCTTCACCTGGTCTGAATTTAGAGCTTTTCATTTACCCCTCACTTCTCACAGATACATGCTTGGAGGGTCTCACAGTCCTGGTCCACTGGTACCTCGCTGGTTCTCAACCCTGATAACTTCATTCCTTTATCAGTGGATGACACTCTTGACTGGGATACTTTCTCTAGTCTTTGAACATGATCTGCTTTCTCAGGGCCATGGCTTCAGTTTGTAACTGTACCTTTGTGATGGCCTGAGTCTTACACAGATTCACCTAACTGACTCTAATATATTGTTACCAACAGGGAGAGAGAGACAGGCAACTGCAATAATGGGCCATCCTAAGCCGAGATCATTTTTTTTTTAAATTTTGGGAAACCAATGCATTTGCAGTTTTAGAGTACAATTTTATATGTTTTAGTATGTAGTTTATGAGAGTTTAAGTCAAGATTTCTACCTCAAATAAAATAACTGATTATAAAGGTAACAATTTAAATAGTGGGGGAAAGTGTGAGCATGTGCCCTACCTAGATCAAGCCGGCTATTTGTTCTGACCGGTAAGTGAGGACATAGGAGTTTCCAACACTGGGAATCAATAAGTCTGGTCAAGGTTACTAGTAAGGTATATCAGTCCCAAATATAGCATATTCTTTAAGATTTTTCACTACAAAGTGATTTGTTACTTTACTTTTTAAATTGTCCAAAACTATTTGTTTGTTTGTTTATTTGCTTGTTTACTAATTTTCCATTGAAGGATAGTTGACACACAATGTTGCATTAGTTTCAGGTGTACAGCATAGTGATATGACAAGTCTATACATTATGCTATGGCCACCACAAGCATAGCTTGTTGCCACACAATGGCATTATATTATTGACTATATTCCCTATGCTGTATTTTTCATCCTGGTGACTTACTCATTCCGTAACTAGAAACCTGCACCTCACACTCCCTTTCACCCATTTTGCCCATTCCCTCCACTCCCATCCCTCTGGCAGCCATCAGTTTGTTTTCTGTATTTATGAATCTACTTCTGCTTTCTGTTTGTTCTGATTTTTTTACTTTAAAACAGAACAATTTTAAGGTGCACTTTCTCTGTGCCATAAATTTCCACACCCGTGCAGCAGTGAATGGAAGCAAAGCAACATCTGGGCTTCAGGAGCTCCAGGAAATTAAAAAAGCATACAGTCTCATAATTGTTTAGCCTGTCCTCTCTCCCTAATACAAGGGCCCACCCCTATGCTGCTCTTGTCTGCTCAGATGCTGTTCTGGGCTCACCTGTGCCTCCTTCATGAGGACCCTTTGCATTTTCCTGTTTCTTACCACATCCCAGACTGAGTCATCTTAGCACCATTTCTGTGTGTTCCTGGAAATGTCTCAGTCCATGTTAGATGCTCTTCTTGCTCTGGATCACCTATACATTTCTGCCTAAGACTGATGGCTCCTATTTGTTCCTTTTGGCTTTAAAAAAAATATATTTTATTTGTTTATTTGACACAGAGAGAGAAAGCCCAAGCAGGGAGAGCAACAGAGGGAAAAGGAGAAGCAGGCTCCCCACTGAGCAGGGAGCCTGATGCGGGGCTCAATTCCAGGACCCTGGGATCATGACCTGAGCCGAAAGCAGAGGCTTAACCATCTGAGCCACCCAGGTGCCCATCCTTTTGACTTTTTGACTCTCGGGACCAATTGTGTCCCTCCAGATGGACAATTCTGTGGTAGCTATATAGGGTCTCCACTACCCTTCCATATTTGTAAGTTTTCCATTATGGACAAGAGTCTAACACTTTGATTTTCATGGAGTCTCAAGGTACTGAAGAGGTGCCTCAGAATAGGCAAGGAGGGCTCGGAACACAACAATCCCAGAGCCTCTCGTCTGCATCTACCAGAGCAATTATGCTTTTTAAATTTGTTTTTATGTTAGATATCCTTGCAGTGATTTGGTTGAAACATAGGAAATACTATTAAAAAGTAAAATCCTTGCTCTCAGGGAAAAGTTGGTTCTTTATAATATTAAGTTCAAGATCTTGGAGAAAAAGTATGAGACCTCTTTAGATGCTGTTGGATAAAGTACTGCTTATGTAGGTAATTAGAGCACATAGGGACTTCCTTTTCATTGATAGACTAGCAAGGAATATGGAAATTGGGAGAGGTACGTCATAATTTTTTACACCAAAAAGTCCATGTTGTTTGTAAATGCAGTGGTGGAATACATAATAGCTTTCAGTCTAGGGAGCCATCTTTCTGGTAAATGTCACAGATCTCATTTGGATGTGAGAGAATATATAAAATAAACAGTATCCTTTACTTGGCATTAAAAGTAAATGAAAATAAAATCCAGGGTTAAATGCAACCTCAGCCCATATGCAGGATTCACATAAAAATCAGGTTGCATTTTGTCTGAACAAGTGATTACTTTTAATCACAAAAAATATATATAATACTTGTAATTGGTCTAGACTAGATGTCTTAAGAGTTGAATAAGTATTTACCCTTTTTGTACTTTATACTTATATTCACTTCTGGTTCATTCTTTGATAATGATAAAACTCTGTCTTCCTTTTTATACCAATTTATGATTGATTTTTTGCAAATACATGTCACCACATATGTTATGAACCAAAATAATTCATGTTCAATCTCCACACTATTTTTGCAAATCTCTACTTCTTTTTAATGGCTAACAACAACAGTTTTATCTGAGGTTTTTAAAGTCTGGATACTATAATTACAAATACATTTCACAATTGTTTGAATGCATATGATGTTTAAAAGTACATTTACACTGTTATTAAAGTTTATCTACATATTTCCCTGAGTAGGGGGAATCATTCAAAGGAAATGGGTCTCAGAGCTGGGGGCTGAATGAGCAGAGTGGGGAAAGTCCTGCCTTTGTTATTAACTGTGAGACCTGAATCCAACATAGGGAAGACTTCTAAGCTTATTAAATAAGAATGAGGCACAGAGGGCATAAAAAGTAGTTCCCACTGGAATTTTGGTTCCAGAGTCTCATCTGTGGTGCCTCAAGCGAGTTTCAGAGAAGCAGAGATGTTGATTCCATTAGTGTTCTGGGTGGGGGATGACTAACACCCCCAGGTCAGTCCCCTCCTCCAAGAACAGACTCCAATACTTATTCTTGGGACAGTGCATACAAAATTTCTATGTATGCCAGGACATGAAAAATTTGGGGGATCAGGTGTGGATAAACTGCTCTAAATCCCCAGAATCAAAGTAGTTCCTTCCTTCCTGATTCAATTCAATCAATTATTCTTTATTAAAAATATGCTAGGCATTTTGTTGACAGACTGAGTGAGATCTAACCTAATCTCTAAAGCAGACCTCTGCCTACTGAGAGAGGCAGGCACACGCAGTTGCATGACTTTGCAATCTGGGAAATGTTCTTTCTGTGTTGATAATAAAGAGAACTGCAGTTCGTCTTCTGGAGAGTAGTGTTCAGACTGACTTGGGAGATAAGAGAAGACTCTGTTAGGTGAGCTCGTTGGGCAGGAGCTTATCAGGCAATGGATATGGGGCAGTCACAGCAAATGGAGACAAGCTGTATAGGATGTGTGGTAGGTTCTGGTGCATGTGATTGTGAGGTCACATGATGAGAAGGTAGAATTGAGGCCTTATCACAGAGTCACTTGTACATCCAAATAAAAAATACACATTTTACCTTGTTCCTTAATGAATTTCAAACATGGAAGACCTGATACTATGTTTGATTTTTTTTCAAAAGATAAAATATATTATGTGATGATTGGACTGAGTAGTGAGACTGGTTACAAAATTGTTTACTTAACCAATTTTTATATCTCTATTATGTGCCAGGCCCTGTTCAGAGAACTGGAACTACAACACTGAATGGAGTAGATAAAAACACTTTGAGAGAGCTTATATCTGGTGAGACGGCAGACAGCACACATGAGGTGAGTAGGTGCTATGTTGTCGATTGACTGGTGGTAAGTGCTAAGGAGAACGCTGAAGCAAGGGAAGTAGATAGAAAGTTTTAGGTTAGGTTGTCAGGTAAGGCCTTGCTAACAAAGCAATGCCTATGGAAAGACCTGTAAGAGGTGAGACAGTGAGCCCTGTGGACATCTGCAGGAAGAACAGTCAGGAAGAGGAATAGCAAGTGCACATGTCCTGAGGCAGAAGTGTGCCTCGCATACTCCAGGTCCAGACAGGAGACCAGGAGTATGACCTAGAATGTGTGAGAAGGAGCATATTTATATGGGCTTTGTAGGTCACTGAAGGGACTTTGACATTTATTCTAAGGGCACAGGGAATTATTGACATAAGGCAGAATGGTTTAAGATTAATCCAATAAGACAATTATATGGTTTCACTCATATGTGAAACATAAGCAATATCAAGGAGGAGTAAATCTGAAGGGGGGAAATCAGAGAGGGAGATGAACCATGAAAGACTATGGACCCCAGGAAATGAACTGAGGGTCTCAGAAGGGAGGAGGGTGAGGGGATGGGGTAACAAGGTGATAAGTATTAAGGAAGGCACATGTTTTGATAGGCACTGGGTGAACACTTAGTTCAGTGTAACTAATGAATCACTGAACACTATATCAAAAACTAATGATGTGGTATATAGTGGCTAACTGAACATAATAAAAAATATATTAGCTAAATTAAAAAAAAGAGATTAATCCAATAAGAGAGAAATGGACTCTGAGCTAAGGTATTGGCAAAGGAGGTAATGAGAAGAGGATGTATGAGGAGTTTCTCACACAAAAATGAATGAGAAGGAGCATGTAGGAAATACAGGAGATTGACCAGAATTGAGCACCCACAGCAAGAAGAAAATGGCGGACCAGTGGTCCCAGCTCTAGGCCTTAGCCCTGAGAGATAGTCTTATCCCTCCTAAGCATGGAAGTCCACCAGAAGGATGTAGTGAAGTGACACGTGGTGCCAACCTCTTTAATTGAAGTTTACTAAGTGAACTAAGTGTCCTTTACATACTTTAATGTGAAACCTAATTAAGCATGGACAATAGCAAATTTTGACATAACATATTAAAGCAACTGTTGAGATAATGGAATAATTCTATCATCTCATTAAAGAATGTACATGATTTTTTGAAAGCTGTGGCTTATCTCTATTTCCCCTTCCTTTTAAATTTGATTATTACAAAAAAAATAAAAAGAAAGTCATAAAATAACTTCCTTTAAAAAGTAATATATTTTAAGTAATTTTTTTTTTTATTCAGGCTTTCCAGGGAATTGTGTGGCCTTCCATTCAGTTAATAATTACAGCTAAATCTGTCTTACACAGGTACACAGATGGCCATTCAAGAGTTTTAATTTTAATGAAAATACATGCTTTTCACATATGTATCAAATATATATTGGGTATATTGCATTTTTCATGCATCCTGTATTAGTTTCCCATGATAACAAGTTACCATGAATATGGAGACTAAAATAATAATTTATTCTGTGACAGCTTTGGAGGTCAGAAGTCCAAAATCAGTTTTACTGGGCTAAAGGCAAGGCATCAGCAAAGCTGATTCCTTTTGGAAGCTCTAGGGGAGATCTGTCTTTTTGCCTTTTCTAACTTCTGTAGGCTGCCTACCTTTCTTGGCTTGTGACTCTTTCCTCACAACATTCCAACTTATACATCTCCTACTTCCTCTTCCATAGTAATATCTCCCTCTGTTTCCCTCTAAGGTCATCAAACTTTGGGCCTATCCAGATCATGCAGAATAATCTCTGTATCCCCAAATCCTTAAAATTGCCCACATGTGTGAAGTCCTTTCCCATATAAAGTTACAATGACAGGTTTGAGGGATGATATGGATATCTCTGGGAGACCACTATTCAGCTTACCACACATACTATTTACTATATATCACGTTATGAATTACAAAGGCAGTTTTTTGGAGTATAAAAGTTTATGACTTAAGATCAGAAATAGCTCATTTTTAATTCCAACCCCATCACTTAATAACAACTTGATCTTGGGAACTGCCTATAAAATGGAGATAATGCCTTGCAGAATTATTGAATGAGAAGAAAGAATAATTAGAGCAGCATCCATTAATTACCTAATATTTCTTTGCAACAAATAATACAGACCTATCCTCACCTTTATAGAAAGCAATGGCAGAGTCATGAGACAGACACTGAAATAAGCAAAAGCACTGAGTAATAATGGGTGCCAAGACAGGGAACAGATGTCCTCATGTTAGGGTCGCCTGTGTAGCATCCAAGCAACAAAATAAAATAAAAAAAACAAATAACAAAAAGGCTTTGAAAACTGGGGATGGCTTCTAAGAGCTGGTGTCTCCAAACCAAAATCTGGAACATGAGATGGAGTTAGTAAGTGAGGAAAGAAGGGTGAAGGTCTTCTAGGCAGAAAGGTCTAGAACACATTAAAAGGGGAGGGGGAACATAAGAAATAAAAATATAATTTCTCTATGGGTATATTATGGAGTTAAAAAGGCATAGTAAAAGAGAAGCCTAAAAATTAAGCAGGATCAAGATTAAGACAGGCCAAATGAGTTATGTTGGAGGTTGAGTCTCAGAACCAAAGACAGAACTAACATTTGCAAAGCCTGGTGGTGACAGAATCACATTTGTGTCACAGAAAGATCCCTGGTCAGCACCTTCCCACAGGCAAGAAGGGCACAGCAAAGTGCCATCTAGGAGTCACAATACCTTGAATGTACTATGGAAAAGTAGAGGAATTCTGTTGATGTTAAGAAGTTAGACTAGATAGGTGAATCGAAAGCGACGGGAGGATAGACCGCGGGGGAGGGGCCGGCTCCCGGCAAGCGGCGGAGGAACGGAGCACTAAATTGGGACTTTTAAAAGTCTGCTCCACGGAGGGACATCGCTCCAGAGGCTAAACTGGGGTGAAGCCCACGCGGGGTCAGCGTGGCCCCAGGTCCCGCAGGGTCACAGAAGGATCGGGGGTGTCTGAGTGTCGCAGAACTAGCAGGTATCAGAGCGGGGAAGCCGGCTACAGAGACAGAGCCGAGGAGTGAGCTCTCAGCTCGGGGTTACCTTGAACCGGTCGCAGGCTGGGTGAGCTCGGAGCGCGGCCAGAGGCGAGGGAGACGGGAGTGGCCGGGGCTTTTCTCTGCGGGCGCACTGAGGAGTGGGGCCCTGAAATCTCGGCTCCTCCGGGCCGGAGACTGGGAGGTCGCCATTTTCATTCCCGTCCTCCGGAACTCTACGGAAATCGTTCAGGGAACAAAAGATCCCGAAAGCAAAACCGAGCGGATTACTCAGCCCGGCCCCTGGTAAGGGCGGTGCAGCTCTGCCTCGGGCAAAGACACTTGAGAATCACTACAACAGGCCCCTCCCCCAGAAGATCAAAAGAAATCCAGCCAAGACCAAGTTCACTTAACAAGGACAGCAGCGGAACTCCAGAGGAGGAGAAAGCAAAGCGCAGAATTCATGGCTTTCTCCCCATGATTCTTTAGTCTTGCAGTTAATTCAATTTTTTCTTTAATTTTATTTTTTCTTTTTCTCTTTTTCTGCTAATTTTTTTTAACTTTTACCCTTTTCTTTTTTTTAACATTTTTAACTAGTTTATCTTAACAATACCTTTTCCAAAAAAAATAATATTTTTTGAACCTTCATTATTATAGTCATACTTTATCATTCATAGTATTTAACTTTACTTTTTGTATTCACATAAGGGTTTTTTATTCTAAAAAATTTGGGGTACAACTTCCTCTAGTGGATCAAAAGACACCCTAAATCTAGCTCTAGGCTTGTTCTAGTCTCCAGCCTGAGCAAATTCTCTCCACGTTCTTTTTCTTTATTCTCCCAATCAAATTAATCAACTCATTTTTTTTTAGAAATTAAAAAAAAATTGTTTTTCATCTTTATAGGCATAGTCCATCCCTTCACTGTGTTTACTCTTATATACATTTTTCATTCTTTAAAATTTTGGGAGGTACTTTTTTCTAAGAGACCAAAATACCCCACAATTAAGTGGGTGACCCTGTTCTAGTCACCAACCTAATATATATATTTTTTTCTCTTTTATATTTTTTCTTTATTTGTTTTCTTTTCTTATTTTTAAATTTTTTTTTTCTGAACTTCTTTTTATCCCCTTTCTCCCCCACCCACGATTTTGGGGTCTCTTCTGATTTGGTTAAAGGGCATTTTCCTGGGGTCTTTGCCACCCTTTTAGTGTTTTATTTGCTCCTTCATATACTCTTATCTGTAAAAAATGACAAGGCAGAAAAACTCACCACAAAAAAAAAGAACAAGAGAAAAAAGAACAAGAGACAGTACCAAAGGCTAGGGACCTAATCAATAAAGACATTGGTAATATGTCAGATATAGAGTTCAGAATGACAATTCTCAAGGTTCTAGCTGGGCTCGAAAAAGGCATGGAAGATATTAGAGAAACTCTCTCTGGAGATATAAAATCCCTTTCTGGAGAAATAAAAGAACTAAAATCTAATCAAATTGAAATAAAAAAAGCAATTAGTGAGGTGCAATAAAAAATGGAGGCTCTTACTGCTAGGATAAATGAGGCAGAAGAAAGAACTAGTGATATAGAAGACCAAATGACAGAGAATAAAGAAGCTGGACAAAAGAGGGACAAACAGCTACTGGACCACGAGGGGAGAATTCAAGAGATAAGTGACACCATAAGACGAAACAACATTAGATTCCAGAAGAAGAAGAAAGAGAGAGGGGATTCCAGAAGAAGAAGACAGACAGAGGGGAGCAGAAGGTATATTGAAGAGAATTATTGTAGACAATTTCCCTAATATGGCAAAGGGAACAAGCATCAAAATCCAGGAGGTGCAGAGACCCCCCCTCAGAATCAATAAGAATAGGTCCACACCTCGACACCTAATAGTAAAATTTACAAGTCTTAGCGACAAAGAGAAAATCCTGAAAGCAGCCCAGGAAAAGAAGTCTGTAACATACGATGGTAAAAATATTAGATTGGCAGCAGAATTATCCACAGAGACCTGGCAGGCCAGAAAAAACAGGCATGATATATTCAGAGCACTGAACGAGAAAAACATGCAGCCAAGAATACTATATCCAGCTAGGCTATCATTGAAAATAGAATGAGAGATAAAAAGCTTCCAGGACAAACAAAAACTGAAAGAATTTGCAAACACCAAACCAGTTCTACAGGAAATATTGAAAGGGGTCCTCTAAGCAAAGACAGAGCCTAAAAATAGTAGATCAGAAAGGAACAGAGACAATATATAGTAACAGTCACGTTACAGGCAATACAATGGCACTACATTCATATCTCTCAATAGTTACCCTGAATGTTAATGGGCTAAATGCCCCAATCAAAAGACACAAGGTATCAGAATGGGTAAAAAAACAAAACCCATCAATATGTTGCCTACAAGAAACTCATTTTAGACCCGAAGACACCACCAAATTTAAAGTGAGGGGGTGGAAAACAATTTACCATGCTAATGGACATCAGAAGAAAGCTGGGGTGGCAATCCTTATATTAGATCAATTAGATTTTAAGCCAAAGACAATAATAAGAGATGAGGAAGGACACTATATCATACTCAAAGGGTCCGTCCAACAAGAAGATCTAACAATTTTAAATATCTATGCCCCTAACGTGGGAGCAGCCAACTGTATAAACCAATTAATAACAAAATGAAAGAAACACATCAACAACAATAAAATAATAGTAGGGTACTTTAACACACCCCTTACTGAAATGGACAGATCATCCAAGCAAAAGATCAACAAGGAAATAAAGGCCTTAAATGACACAATGGACCAGATGGACATCACAGATATATTCAGAACATTTCATCCCAAAGCAACAGAATACACAGTCTTCTCTAGTGCACATGGAACATTCTCCAGAATAGACCACATCCTGGGTCATAAATCAGGTCTCAACCAATAGAAAAGATTGGGATCATTCCTTGCATATTTTCAGACCACAATGCTCTGAAGCTAGAACTCAATCACAAGAGGAAATTTGGAAAGAACCCAAATACATGGAGGCTAAACAGCATCCTCTAAATAATGAATGGGTCAACCAGGAAATTAAAGAAGAATTGAAAGAATTCATGGAAACAAATGATAATGAAAACACAATGGTTCAAAATCTGTTGGACACAGCAAAGGCAGTCCTGAGAGGAAAATATATAGTGGTACAAGCCTTTCTCAAGAAACAAGAAAGGTCTCAAATACACAACTTAACCCCAGACCTAAAGGAGCTGGAGAAAGAACAAGAAAGAAAGCCTAAACCCAGCAGGAGAAGAGAAATCATAAAGATCAGAGCAGAAATCATTGAAATAGAAACCAAAAAAAACAATAGAACAAATCAACAAAAGTAGGAGCTGGTTCTTTGAAAGAATTAATAAGATTGATAAACCCCTGGCCAGACTTATCAAAAACAAATGAGAAAGGACCCAAATAAACAAACTCATGAATGAAAGAGGAGAAATCACAACCAACACCAAAGAAATACAAACAATTATAAGAACATACTATGAGCAACTCTAAGCCAACAAATTTGACAATCTGGAAGAAATGGATGCAATCCTAGAGACATATCAACTACCACAACTGAACCAGGAAGAAATAGAAAACCTGAACAGACCCATAACCAGTAAGGAGATTGAAACAGTCATCAAAAATCTCCAGACAAACAAAAGCCCAGGGCCAGACGGCTTCCTGGGGGGATTCTACCAAACATTTAAAGAAGAATTAATTCCTATTCTCCTGAAACTGTTCCAAAAAATAGAAATGGAAGGAAAACTTCCAAACTCATTTTATGAGGCCAGCATCACCTTGATCCCAAAACCAGACAAGGATCCCACCAAAAAAGAGAATTACAGACCAATATCCTTGATGAACACAGATGCGGAAATTCTCGCCAAAATACTAGCCAATAGGATTCAACAGTACATTAAAAGGATTATTCACCACGACCAAGTGGGATTTATTCCAGGGCTGCAAGGTTGGTTCAACATTGGAAAATCAATCAATGTGATACAACACATTAATAAAAGAAAGAACAAGAACCACATGATAC
>PISX010019867.1:0-37128 GCA_004024625.1 Mellivora capensis
GTCTGCTTCTATACATGAAGATGTTCAATGGAATAATCTCTGAGAGTCCACTGTTCTATTCCTTCCCCTATTTGGTTTGGAAATTTGCCCCAACTCCCTGCATGTGCTTACACAGTATCTGCTGCCTGAATGCAGAGTCCAGCAGTATTAGGAACACACTCTGGCCCTCTCTAAAAACTAAAACCACACTTATGGAAGTTAAACCAGATAAATGGCCAATCTAAGGAGGAATGTCCCGCCCAGTTCTCTAATGAATCCATTAGAATGTCATGGGTAGGAATCCTAACATGGAATAAGTCCTTTCCTTTGTTTCTATCCTTACTTGGTCACTCAGCTCCAGGATACTTGCTGAGCTCACTTTTTTTTTTTTTTTGAGAGATACATAACTTTCTTGTTCATCAAGCAAAAAAACTTAGCTTTACAAAATTATCTTGTATTTTAGCTCTGGGGTTTTCTGTTATTCTCTGACAGGTTCATATTGCTATAAATCCAAGTGTTCATCTTCCTACAACTTCTTAACTCACCCTTTTGCAGCAGTACCCACCAGAGCAGAGAGAAGAGAGTAGGACTTGCCTAAAGCAGTATCATGATATTCTGGCAGAACTGCTGAGTAAGTCCTTCAGTTTTGTTTTCAAACATCACATTAAGCAATACTTTTTCAACCCAAATACTTTGCAGCATTTATTTCCTCGGGACCAGAATTCAAGGGCTTAGATTCACTCAGCCTCTCAAGAACTTTCAGTCAAGTGAAGAAAAGAGTCAAATAAATCCAGTGGCATTTCATGAAACTGCCTTAAAACCACAAAAGACTTAATTAGACTATGGTTATTTGACTTAATGGTGTTTTAAAACAATATTCACAAATTGTGGGTGAGAAAAAAAATCACTGGTGCCGTACTTCAAAGATGTCGCCTTTAAAATTGCTTTAAGGGGGAAGCAGCATACATTACTCTGCTTATTGTAGAATAATCAAGTTGGAATGGTAAAAGTCAATTGTTTTGATACCATTACAGTTCAGTTGAATCATGTTAATTAGAATAGGTTGGGTTTGTTCTCATTTAGATCAGCTTCCATTCTCTCTCTTGGTATGGAGCAAAATTTACTATCAGCTATCACTGAATAAAATGTTTTAAAATAAGAAAAACCAATTATAAAAGATGGGTTTTCCAGATCTCTCATTAGCAAACCACACAGAAAGTATATCAGTAAAAGTACACCGCTGGTTTAAGTTTTAATAATCTTATTACTGCTGCATTAAAAATACATAAAACACCTTTCGGAGACAGGAACACAGCGACACAGCAGTGATGGAGGTGCTGCTGTCCCTTAGCAGTGAGAATGCAGTAAGCGAACTTGGTTCTGTGCAGTGTGATCTCCTACAGATCTCCTACAGATCATCCTCCTACAGTAATACAGCTGCTGAATGTCTGTTTCTTTGTCATGTGACATTTGTGGTACCAGTTATAGGTACTCCTTAAGCTCTTGCCAGATTGTACCCCTGGGCAAGTTTGAGCAATAGATACTGAATCTGATTTTGCGTGAAAGGCATTGCACAATCAAAGAGCTAATAAAAAGATGCTCTTAAAATTTTGCACCAGGTACTGCTGCTCTCACCTCTGCACAGCTTCTACTCACCCACCACCCATTGTGCAGTTACCCTGGTGCAATGGCCTTATAAGCGCTCCTGAATAGGCCTATTGCCAAACGCTGCTTGCAAAGGGGTCACACTCCAATTACTAAGGCAGGCTGCTTATTTCCATTTAATGTAATTCCACTGAGCCTAGGGAATAAAAGATCATCTTACGTCTGTCATCCATATTTTGCTTTGTATTAAAAACATTACAGATAAGCAGAGGCTTGGAGTGTGGCATCAGGTTCACATATTTTCCCCTGCATCCTTAACTTGCTTCAGGGCAAAGTGCCTTTAGAGGAGTCTCTGGGGGCTGCTGTTGGATAGTCCAGTGTTGGAGAATTTGCAATGGCTTACTTGTTTTAGAATATATTTATTCAAAATCTGTTTCTTCTCTATTGCTTCATGATCATTTGAATTTGGAATTCTTCTTTATTGAAAGATGGCCTTTGGCTTTATTCTCATGTATTCATTAACCCCTTAGTTCCAGTTTATTACATTTACCTCTCTGGAAGGCTTGGGGTAGCCTAGTCATCTTAGCGCTATCTTGATAATCTCGAACCGACCTTCAAAATTCATCTTTGATGTTCTTCCCTCCAAGAAGTCCTAACTTTTAAAGACAGGTGAGGCATTTTATTAAGTGCCCCATAGTGTTCTGTAATTTGCCCTATGACTGTATGCATTACTCTGCATTGGATTAGTTGCCTCCTTGTCTTTCTATTTAACTATTGATTCATTGAGAACAATGTGCTTCAAATAACTTATAATAAGTGTTCTTACTGTACCTCTTGTGAGACTGTCAGTTAAACATACTGAACAGAAATTTCCTCAGTGCAGGCAGTTTTGGTATGTAAACAAAGCAGCGTGGACTTTGGCATCTCAGAGCCCTAGAGTCAAATCCTCTCTGCGCCTTACCAGTTGGACAAGGTGATCAAACCAACCGAGTTCCACTTTCCTCATTTATCAAATGGGAAAACAAAAACCTACCTTGCAGGAATGTTATGAGGATAAGAGCTAAAATATTCTTCATATCTAAGCATCAAAAAACTGTCTGGAGAGGGTCATGGTTCTTTTTACTTCTTAGAGATTTCCATTAAGTGCAGAGATTGAATTCAGTCTCTGTCCTTGGAGATGCCATTTTGTCTGTGAGGAGGTGTGTATGAAACATGTGTAAAGCATTTGATGTGAGGAAGTTACTCGCCCGTTACTTTAGGGTATGTCCACCTGCAAACATGCTGGCTTGGATGTGGATAGGGGCCCCAACAGTATTAAGCAGACCAGTGGGTAAAAGCAAGCCTCACTTCTTTGCTTTTCAAGGGTTGGGTATTAACTGAAAGGTAGGAGTTACTTCTGCGTGGAATTTTCTTGCAGCAAATAGCTAAGTGATCTCATGTAAGGTTTACCAGCAGTTTTAATGGGACGAGGGCATCACATGTGGAAGTGTTGCAAGACACAGAATTGGAACTCAATCAAGGAATTTGTTGAAAGAGATGGCTTGCTTCCACGAGGGCCCTTCTTTCAACTCCCTTGAAATAGAGGACATGCTCTAGCCCTTGAGGGCAAGCACTTTATCAGGCTTGTTCCAGAGAGATTATCACCTAGTCTCATTCTCTTGGGAATAGTCTAGTCTCTTCTGAATTTAAATTTTATTTGTGCTTTACTCTGAAGTCAGAGGGTTGCTGGCAGTTGCCTGAATGAGAAAAATCTGTGAAGCAAGAACCTTACTGTGTGATCCAGGCCCTCGATGGGGGTTCTGGAGAAGACACTAAAGTTAACAGAAAACCGGGATGTGTTCACTTCTTTCTTTGGTCTTAGCATAATTTACTTAAACGGTATGAAAGTTAGCACATCATTTAAAATTCTGAGTATTTGCTCTTGGCACCACATGACTATGGGCTTCGTGTACACTGAGGAAATCCAATTATAAATTGATTCAGTCAATGATGTGGCTTCCTGAAATTTAAAAAAATAGATAGCCAGCTTTCAAGTTGATAGAGGATAAAATTCTAGCATCCCAATGGCTCAAAATAGAAATTAATAGGAATAAATTTAAAAAAAATTACTTCTGAATCAAGATATAGCTTTGCTCAGTACCTGCTGAGAGAAATCAGGGATGACCTATAAATTTTCAGTTACTGCCTCAGAACAATCAAGTGTGATACCTGACAGAAATCCTGTCATGTAACTAGGAACTTCATATAAAAACAACTTTAGAAAAAAAAAAACCCAAAAAACAAAAAACAAACAAAAGAACACAACTTTTGAAACATTGGGCAATGGTGGGGGGCAATGAAGAGGACATAAAACTTACTCCTGTTTGTTTCATTCTCAATTTAAAATGTGGATGGGCAAATTCTGTATTTGTATAACCTAAAACTAAAGAGCCAAATACACTAATTTCTCAGTTCACAAGTATAAGGAACCTTTTTGCTACAACCAAGTAGGCTGGCTAGTAGGTCTTGGTTTGCCCTGGATTGGGATTATCTGGGTTTTAAAACTGAACTCTCATATCCTGCGGATAACCTTGGTCCCTGGCAAACTGAGGGTTGGTCACTCTAATTCTAGGACAACTCCAACATTGAATGGTTGTTTTTCCCAATAAGTAGATTCATGATATTAGTCAAGGCATCTTAATTTCTTTCTTTCTGAAAGTTGCATACATAACTCAACTAAGAAATGTTTTTCAGTCATGCATTTCCATATATTTTGTTCATTTTGAAAGCTTTTTGAACTATAATGACAAGTAAGAATTATATATACTTAAGGTATACAACTTGATGATTTGATATATGTAACATAATGTATCCTAATATCTGAGTCAGTAAAATACAATATCCCACAATATAGCTCCAACATTCATTCTGTGCATTTGATGAGTTCACAAGACCACAGTTCTGGAGATCTTGGGGAGACCAATTCCTAACATTAGTAGGCAAATTAAATATATGTAAATCAAATTCAGTGTGAAATATTCTAAGAATACTTCCGTTCAAAGAATCCTATAGTAAACCTTTCTTTAAAGTGAGTAATTATTCCCACATTTGGTCTTGAAAAATGAATTGTCATACCGATTTTGTTTAAGCTGGGAACACTCTATGCTGGAGTGCATGATTTAGAATAAAACTGATGTGATTGGAATCAGTCTTCTTTCTCCTACCCGTGGCCATTTTAGTCAGTGCCACACTCAATTCCCCTTTATCAGTCTGATGTACTTGCTACAGGAAGTGTCGGGTGCTGTTGACCTACAGGAGCCTGCCAGCTTGGAGGTGCCTGGGGGCTATGCACAAACCCCCAAGAGGTGCGGTACCCAATAGTCACTGAATGAGTAATATTAGGGTGTGTTAGCTTCCCAAGGGGTGTATGCATGCTGGGGTGAAAAACACATTCCAAAGTTCACTAGTGGGATAAAGCTGGGGCTAGATTTCTCTTAGTTCCTTTCTCTGTCCTACTGAACTTCCCTCATTCCACCATTGGCTTCTCCTGAGAGCACTCTCTCAATAAATAAACTTGCACAAGAGTCTGTATCTTAGGTTAAGCATTCCTGGCTCCTCACCTGTACTATACATTATGATACATGAATACATAATTTACCAAAACTTTATTTCCAACTGGCACCTATGTTACTATTTATCTGGCTCACATGTTAGTGAGCCAGATAAATAGTATTGTGAAAGATATATATGTGAAAGATAATATCTTCAAGACAACATGGAAAATTTCCATAAGGTCATAGAAGATAGAAAGATAGGAACCAGAACATTGACTGCATATTATACAACGTGTCATCTCATTTAATCATGATTAAAACCCTCCAAGGTCCATGGTTTTATTTCCATTCTTTATTGATAAGAAACTGAGTCTCAGAGAGGTCTAGTTAAGTTCATTTGGTAGTGGGGAAGCCAAACTTAACTTAGTGGTCTCATTCCAAAGATTTTCTTATTTTTGTTTGGTTTTGTTATTTTATTCTTCTACCTTCTTTTGCTTCTCCTTCCTCTTATCAATTCCTCAATTTTTCATCCCAATCTAAAAATGATGAAAATATCTTTATTTCACCAATACCCAATAATTTTATCAGTAGTCAAAGTAAAAATTGTTGGACTTGAGCTTTTCATAAGCTATAATTAATTTTATGTAAAAAAAAACAAAAATAGAATGAACAAAAGCACTTGTATAATTTTGTAGATAAATTTGACCCTATGTAAGTCAACATATTATGCACTAGCACCTGAAATATGAATTCTATCAAGCTAAATATATGAAGAATAATTATCTAATGCTTAGGTAACCTTTCACAGAGAGAATTTCATTTATTGTCTTTATTTACAAAATGTTTTGCTGGCAAATCTTGTTGATAAAATGTGAGGGCTGTGAGGGTAATTGCAATTCCTGGATAGATGTATTCTTTGTGTAAAGATGCTCTGGTTCCATTTCTAATAATAGTAAGATGAAAAGAAAGTGTGTTTGCTCATTGAATGGAGCAAACTTAGCTGAGGTTCAAAATTATATCAATAGTTTGTCACATTTACAAATCTTCATTATTTCTTTAAAACCAAGTCCCTTGCAGTTGTTGGAATTGTCTTTGAAAATATTTGACAGTAACAGAGAAATTCAATTATTATATGGTTTTACTTACTTGTGGAACAGAAGGAATAACATGGAAGACATTAGGAGAAGGAAAGGAGAAGTGAATTGGGGGAAATCAGAGGGGGAGACGAGCCATGAGGGACTGTGGACTCTGAGAAACATACAGGGTTTTTGGAAGGGAGGGGTGTGGGAGGATGGGTGAGCCTGATGGTGGGTATTAATGAGGGCATGTATTACATGGAGCACTGGGTGTGGTGCATAAACAATGAATCTTGGAACACTGAAAAAATTAAATTAGATTAAAAAAAAGTGACCATACACACTCATCACCTACATTGATTCAGAAAAATGTTTATTTTTCAATTCCCTTCTCAGAAGAATTTTAACCACAACTACTGCCATTCTCTGATTAGGTATTCTTTTGTGTGTCATAAATCTTGACTAGATTATCTGAGTAAGTCTACATTACTTGGGTAATTAGATAATGTTACCAGCCTGTTTGCCATTGGTTCAGAATATTTCCTTAAAAGAGTGTAGAATATTTAGAAGGGGAAAAGAATATGTCCTCCTCAAAAGACATTGCCTTTACTATTATTTATCATGCCACATAAATTTTAAAGTCCTCTTTATCAAGGAATCAATTTAAAAAAAAAGAATGTGTAAAAAATCTCTAACATTTATACTCAAAAGGTTAGAGCAAGTCATTAGTGTCAAAAACTGATCTTCCAAAGCAAATCTTAGGATCGTTGATTTAAGTAAAAGCCAACAATGAACATTTTCATCCTTTTCTCTGAATATTCCTTCATAGACTGCACGCAAAGGGAGTTAGCATTCAAATATTATTTCCAAGCTATAATTAGTTTGACGTTCAAATGACTGCCTTGTAATTTCAATAATGTAGACATCTAAAGCTCTGGCCGTGGGCTGAACTTGCTGGTTGGCCCACATAAGACCAAGAAGGAAAGGTGGAAGGATGGAGAAGAGGCTTGCCCTCCTCCTCTGCAGCCCCACATTTTCCCCTCATATCCCCCACATTCCTGCTGTTCTGAAAATAAGGGGAAAAGAAAGGCTTGATCCAGGCCTTTCTTCTTTTCTTCTTATCCCTTCCTATTCCTCAGCATGAGTTCATTGCTTCTCTGTGTTGTTCTGTTAGATCTTCACTTAGATCTGACATCTTGAGGGCAAGAGGCCATACTTATTCTGGCTAATTTCTCTCTTAGCATCTTCCATATTGCAAACACAGATGAAAGGTGACTTAGGAATAACGGTAAAACAGCATGAATATACCTCTCACGTCCTTGGTTAGTGATGAATTCTACAATACACTGAGGATAGAGGATGGGCAAAATCATTTCACTTCATCTTGATACCTGCAACGCACTCTTTCTCAAACCAGAATAAGAATCACCTAAGTTTTTGGAGCTTAAGTGTAGGAAATAACTGCTTGTTTTGTTTGCTTTTAGCAGTTTCTTCAGGTGATGTTTGGCACACACTACATTTTGGCTTACAGGATTGCTCCTAATTGTTAACACAGTGTAGAATGTTCTCTGTGAACTGGCCTCTGATCATCACCTACCATGTTATTTCCTACAGTAATTCATCCTTGGCCACCAACTAGTCTCCAAATATGGAATGCCTTTCCCCACCATGATGCCTCCTCCACTCTAACTCACTTTTTAAAGTGTAGGCCAATCTTCATCTTCTCTGAGAAGACTTTTTTTTTAAGATTTTATTTATTTATTTGACAGACAGAGATCACAAGTAGGCAGAGAGACAGGCAGAGAGAGAGAGGGGAAGCAGGCTCCCCACTGAGCAGAGAGCCCAAGATGGGGCTCGATTCCAGGACCCTGAGATCATGACCCAAGCTGAAACCAGAGGCTTTAACCCACTGAGCCACCCAGGCGCCCTCTGAGAAGGTTTTAAAGCAACTCAGATGCTAACAGCACTCTTGCCTCGGTGACCCCTACTTTATCTTAAAGATACTTCTGGCTTACAAGTCAGCCCAGAGGAAGACACATATTTGTCTTCATGTTTACCTTCATGTATGAATCTACTTTCTTTGAAGTCAGGGACCACATGTCACCTGTCTTGTCACATGGGCACAGTTCTTGTCACAGTTCCCAGCACAGGGTGTATCTTGCTTAATACTCACTGTAGAATAAATATTTCAGAATAACCCTGCTAAATAGTATGTGTGAGTATTTGTTCCTTCATTAAACAGTTCTACATTGGAAGAATTTTCATATCTAGGTGATGTGGCTAAACCCCATTTTTTCCCCTTGTTGTAAGGAATCCTGACTAATCATCCAAACTCTCACCTGAAGATATTGCTTTCTAGCTTACTGAGAAAGTGGAAGCAACAAGTTCCCACAACTGCATCTACCCACCTAATTATCAGAGTGTATGTCTGTATTCTCCCATTTCCCTCATCTTACTAGGATGCCCTATCCATGCTCATACCCCATGTGTGCACCAGACTCTCTCACCTATGCAAGGATGTTGCTTCTATAGTTTCCCTCTCTAGCATTATTGATTTGTTCCTTTCTGACTGATCATTCCAATCAGCAGACAGTGTGCTACAAAATATCTCACTTTGGAGACTATTTTCTGAATCCCATGTAGGATACAAGGGGCATTTTGACAAATGCTATTTTCCTTCCTTCTCACTCTTGTGTGAAGTAGGAACAATTAGCTTCATTTTATGAGATGAGGGTGTGACATACACAGAGCTAGTAAGAATAAGGCATGGATTCAGACCCGTATTTTCTGACTCTGAAGAAGCTCTTGGCAGAGGAAATGACCAAGTGTATTAGAATAGTATCCAAAGAACACACACCCAGTGCCTGAGCACCCAGAAGTTTCTCTCCCATCTGCTTGTGATGCTCAGAGACTGTGACTCCTACTCCCTGATGTTTATTTTCCCAATTGAAATATGAAGAAATTGGGAAATTTGCCATAATACCATGAAACTTTAACAAGCTACCCTTCTATAATGTCATCTAAAGAGAGTACAAATTAATTCTGCCAGATAAGCGAAGTTGCTGAAAACTGAACTTCAGGAAAGTTCTGTGTTACTATAATTACAGTGTAGATGTTTCAGTTCTTTAGTATGAGATGGAATGAGAGGAATAGGAACTATAGTGGACACAGTCATATCTTGCATCAAAGTAGTGTGAATACCCACTGGCCAAAGAGAGCCAGATCCAGGAAAAACCTTGATCATTTCATTCAAAGGGGAAGAGGAAAACTCTGGGTTCATGGTATCTGTGACTTCAGGCCGTCATGGGATAGGAAGCATGGTTATGCCCCAGAGGACTCTGAGGAATCTTGCTGAATAGCTCTAAGGTTATTAGACATATTTATTAAATAAATAAAAGCACATACATAAAGAAGCATTGTCAAGTGTTTTGGAGCCTGTTAATTGCATACCACTAGGTAGAGATTAGTGCTTTATCTAGTCATCTTAAAAGTCTGGAATCTTAGAAAGGCAGTGAAATACAGAGGTGGAGATGGTCAACTCAACAGTGTAAGATTGTAGCTGGGTTGAATTCTAGCTCGTAACCTTGGGAAAGTTATCCAAACCTGCTAAGCCTCAGTTTCATTAGGTAAAGTGGAGGTGAGACTTCTAGGGGTGTGATGAGGCCACGTGGAAAGTAGTTGATCAACCTTTATTCCACTTTTTGGAGTAGTTACTACAAGGACACAGACTCTTAGAATTTCAAGGTCACTTAGACAGTTGATGTGAGTTGCTTAGCTGCACAGCTCAGAAGTAATAGAACCAAGATGACACTGGTCTTTTTCTTGAATTCAGGCTCAAGTATATATGAGTGTGAGTGTGTGCACACATACATGTATTAGAAGCATACTACCTTAACACAGTATGAGAAAGGGTTAATGGAAAGTTATTGTATGTATGTAGTCATACCCAGTAATAAGCTTTCCTTCTTGGAATGGAATGGTCTGCCCCCCCCCCCATGGAAAGTAATTCACTTGCTAATCCAAACATAGAAATATAACAAAGGAAAGTAGTACTCTTGACTTTTGATTATCTGTGTTAAAAAAAAATCTGAATTTAAATTTTCTTGTTTTTAGCTTTAAACTATGTCTGCTTTAGGCTGACTGCTGAGTTGTAGGTGTCAACACTTGGAGGGCCTGAACACAATGGGAAATTGTCGCCTCTTCTTTCATTTGTATTTTAAATAGAGTTTTTACTAGAAAGGCAGTGTTTGACAATTCTCTCTCTAGTTTTGTTAATTGATTCATATACTCTGGTCATAATTTTATTGATTAATATCAATGTTTAGCACCTCAATATTTTTATGCATTGGTGAGCTCACTATTTCTAGTCTAGGAATGATGAAGAATAATCAAATATGCTAAATGAGTCACCAAGCACATTTTCAATATGAACCTTTGGCAAGGAGTCTCTTTTTTGCTCTGAGTGCCTGAAGAATAGGTTCCATTAGCAATGCAGTATTGTAAAAATAAATGCTGCATATTGAAATGGCTATTAGATCACATTGCAGGAGTTTTACAACCAGAAGAGGGGTTATTCCAAAACTTACTGCTCAAACTGAAAAAAATCAGAGTTATTGGAGGTAAATATTTTAAGAGGGAAAAATACAAGCATTGATTCTGTATTCATGTAGGGGGGTCCTTGTTAACTCTCTGGTACTTCATTAGGTCTTGCATCATGTTACCTATGTAAACTATTATCTTAACTCTTCTGTATAATGTCAATTATATATTTATTATGTATTTATGCATAATAATTATATATTAACTATGTTAGCTATCTTTTCCATTCATAATTAACTTCTTGATGGCAGGAAATGTTTTACTTCTCTTTGAATTCTACCACTTGCATTTGGTAAATACTCAAAATATTTGTAGAAGGTATGATTGAATAAAGTAACAATTCCAAAAGTTGCTCACTTAAGTACTGGGAGAAAGGTAGAGGGAAGACAGCAAGACCTGGGAATTAGGACCTTCTTCCTGCTGGCCATAATACCAAGGAAAGGCTACAGGATTACATTGAGGAACAACAAACATTTGGGCCTTACCTCATTCTCCTGACCCCTTCCCTCTTCTTCTACAAAACTGTACAACATGCATATCAAAGAAGTGAGATCTTTTGACTTCTTTAAGGCTATGGTGTCAATGGCAGTAAGATTGGACGGGCGGAGAGATTTAGTTTATTTTCACCCCCCCCCAAATCAGATCTTATACCCCAACCCAATTCTAAAGAGATTTTTTTTTTAATTTTGAAGATTTTCCAGGTTTAGAAGTTCCTATTGGCCTGTGATTGTGTGGGGAAAGAATTACGTCTTTAAGTATTTGACTCCTTAATTATAGTCATTCATTTAAGGAACTTTCATTTTGCTAACACCTTCTCATGGAATTACTAACAGTAAGATCAAGAAAGAAAGGTAACTTGGGGGTTTGGAGAATAGTGTTGAGAAAAGAGAACAGAGATAGAACTTTAAAGATTTCAAAAATTCGTCTATAATTTGTCTCCTGAATAGAAGAGTTAACGAGGGCAATTCATTGAGCTGTTATTTCACTTGTTTTTAATTAAAGGAGGCTCACTCTGTGTCTATTGTATAAATGCAGTCTTGATGGTCTAACTGTACAATTACTGTTTTACTCAGGTCCCCAGAAAGCGATACAATGACAAATCTCTGAAATTCACCCTCCATCTAAGCAATGTGAGCTCTACCTAGTCACGCACAATTTTAAGTCAGTTCTCAGAAAAGCTATTTAAAAACAAATCTGAAGTATACATAATAATGGCGATGAAAATAAACATTAAGCAAAGGAAAAAATGATAAACATAACCTTTAGACCACATAACTTCCTTGGGTGTCAGCTATTTCAGGAACTGAAATGATGCATTTATCATATTCTCATCTTTTCAATATATAATTATTTTAACTATTATGTGTGTTGTTTATAACCCATTATCTTGCAATAACAGCTTGCATGGATCACTGCATAATTTAAAAATATAATGGCTTTTCTTGCCAATATTTGATTTCCAACTCTAAATCTGCTGACTTTAACTATATCTATTCCATGCACTTTGGGTAAATGAGTTTTTATTTCCTAAGAATTTATCTTAGAATATGCACTTGGATTTTCTTTTCTTTTTTCTTTTTTTTTTTTCATAAACTAGTTTCTTTTGGCACTGGTTCATGTGGTAGCTCATTTTCTGAAATGGAATGGATTGGCTCTGTACTTGCAAATCAACCAAATGGTCAGAAACACAAATCGAAGACCCAGTGGGTGTGAAATGGGTAGGAATAGGGCACTTGTCTAGTTATTTAGATAATGTGATCAATAAAACCTGGAAATCAAGTCTTTTGGTCGTAAATTAATTACTCTGATCTTTAAGGAGGGCACATGATGTAATGAGCACTGGGTATTATATAAGACTGGTGAATCACTGAACTCTACCTCTGAAACCAAAAATACATTATATGTTAATTAACTGATTTTAAATTGAGAAAGTATAAAAAATAAAAAAAGTTATTCTAGTCCCACTAATTATTGTCTTTGCTGGGTAGATACTTATTATTATGGCTAATTAATATGTTCCATGTCTATCAAGATAAAAATATGGATCTCATATATGTTGACTTAATATCTTTCCTTAGTTAGCCTGGTTGGATGAGATAATATATTAAGAAAACTTTTATTTATTTAGTCACCAAGATTTACTGAACATTTGAAATGTGGGCAATCCAAACTGAGGGCTGTAAGTTTAAAAAAGAAACTGATATTAAAAACTTATTATAAGAAAAAGTTAAATAATAATTTTTATATTGATTATATGTTGAAGTGATAATATTTTGGATATACTGTAATAAATATCTTATTAAAACTAATCTCACCTGTGTCTTTTAACTTTTTAATGTAGCTCCTAGAAAATCTAACATCTATGTGACTCACATGATATTCCTACTGGACAGTGGTGGTCTAGAGCAAATTTTGCATTGGTTATAAGAAACTATTAGAAATTCATCATACCATTATTTCTAAATGCCAAGAATAAAAGAAAAAACAGGTATAAAAAAATCCATTCATAAGGGAATGGATAAGTGCACCACAGTATAGCTGCCCCTTGAACAAGGCAGGGGTTAGAGTCACTAACCCCCCCACATAGTCAAAAATCTGCCTATAATTTTTGACCCCCTGAAAACTTAGCTACAAATAGTCTATTGTTGACCAGAAGCCTTATGTTTATATAGTGTATTCTTATAATAAAGCAAGCAAGAGTAAGGAAAATGTTATTAAGAAAATCATAAAGAAAAGAAAATATATTTATGGTACTGTATTTATTGAAAAAAATCCTCATATAAGTGGACTTGCAATATTCAAGTCCATGTTGTTAAGGGTCAACCGTATTTTTAGGAAATGAATTGTTCCTCTATTTGGATTCATTACTTCCTTAATATTTACATATCTGGTTCCTTCATTCCCTCTTTTCTTTCAAGGCTTTACTCGTTTCCTATTAGCCATGAGATGCTTTCTAACTACCTTATATAATATAGCAATGGAGATTTTTTTCTTTAAGGACACCTGCACACTCTATACTCTTCTGAACTTTGCTTTTCTGATACTCCTTGTCATCATTTGAAGTATTATATTTCTTTTTATCTATGTCTTATTCCCCTACCATTGCATTCTTGATGTCTAGAATAGTGTCTGCCACACACTAGGTATTCAGTAGATGTTTGTTGACTGAATGAATGATGGAGGAGATTTCAATGAAAAGGAATAAACTGGAAAATGAATACATATACATCAACCCAGATATATTTCAAAACTTAAGTAAGATTGATTAGAAAAGCAAATTGCTGCCTATGTTCTCCTCTATGATTCTGATGGATTCCTGTCTCATGTTGAGGTCTTTTAGCCATTTCGAGTTTATCTTTGTGTAGAATGTAAGAGAATGGTCGAGTTTCATTCTTCTAATTATACCTGTCCAATTTTTCCAGCACCATTTATTGAAGAGACTGTCTTTTTCCACTGTCTATTTTTTCCTGCTTTGTTGAAGATTATTTGACCACAGAGTTGAGGGTCCATATCTGGGCTCTCTACTCTGTTCCACTGGTGTATGTGTCTGTTTTTATGCCAGTACCATGCTGTCTTGGTGATCACAGCTTTGTAGTCAAGCTTGAAATCAGGTAATGTGATGCCCCCAGTTTTACTTTTGTTTTTCAACATTTCCTTAGAAATTCGGGGTCTCTTCTGATTCCATACAAATTTTAGGATTATTTGCTCCAGCTCTTTGAAAAATACCAGTGGAATTTTGATCAGAATGGCATTAAAATTATAGATTGCTCTAGGTAGTATAGACATTTTAACAATGTTTATTCTTCTGATCCAAGAGCATGGAATGGTCTTCCATATTTTTGTGTCTTCTTCAATTTCTTTCATGAGTGTTCTGTAGTTCTTCGAGTACAGATCCTTTACCTCTTTGGTAAGGTTTATTCCCAGGTATCTTATGGTTCTTGGTGCTATAGTAAACGAATCGATTCTCTAATTTCCCTTTCTATATTTTCATTGTTAGTGTATAAGAAAGCCACTGATTTCTGTACATTGACTTTGTATCCTGCCACATTAATTGCTGTATGAGTTCTAGTAGTTTGGGGTGGAGAACATAGGCAGTAACCTCTTTGATATCAGCCACAACAACTTCTTTCAAGATATGTCTCCAAAGGCAAAGGAAACAAAAGCAAAAATGAACTTTTGGGACTTCATCAAGATCAAAAGCTTCTTCACAGCAAAGGAAACAGTCAACAAAACAAAGAGGCAACCCACAGAATGGGAGAAGATATTTGCAAATGACTGTACAGACAAAAGGCTGATATCCAGGATCTATAAAGAACTTCTTAAACTCAACACACACAAAACAGATAATCATGTCAAAAAATGGGCAGAAGACATGAACAGACACTTCTCCAATAAAGACATACAAATGGCTATCAGACACATGAAAAAATGTTCATCATCACTAGCCATCAGGGAGATTCAAATTAAAACCACATTGAGATACCACCTCACACCAGTTAGAATGGCCAAAATTAGCGAGACAGGAAACAAAGTGTGCTGGAGAGGATGTGGAGAAAGGGGAACCCTCTTACACTGTTGGTGGGAATGCAAGTTGGTGCAACCACTCTGGAGAACAGTGTGGAGATTCCTTAAGGAATTAAAAATAGAGCTTCCCTATGACCCTGCATTGCACTACTGGGTATTTACCCCAAAGATACAGATGTAGTGAAAAGAAGGGCCATCTGTACCCCAATGTTCATAGCAACAATGGCCACGGTCGCCAAACTGTGGAAAGAACCAAGATTCCCTTCAAATGGACAAATGGATAAGGAAGATGTGGTCCATATACACTATGGAGTATTATGCCTCCATCAGAAAAGATGAATACCCAACTTTTGTAGCAACATGTGTAAGTGTGCATATGGGGACATTAATACGCAGGTGTTTAATTTACTTAAAGGAATGTCATATATACATATGATATTGTGTGGGTACAGTTATGTTCTGTGTGTGTGTGTGTGTGTATATATATATATTTCATTCAGCAATTTGCTTTTCAGTGTAACAGAATTCATTGTTTATGCATAAACAATGAATTCTGTTACACTGAAAAGAAATTAAATAAAAATTTTTAAAATATAATTAAATAAAAAAAAGAAAAGAAAATTGCTGAATGAAATATATATATACACACACACACATGGAACATAACTGTACCCACACAATATCATATGTATATATGACATTCCTTTAAGTAAATTAAACACCTGCGTATTAATGTCCCCATATGCACACTTACACATGTGTGTAGACTGTGGTACTGAAAGCAAATTCTTCAATCAATGTGGTGCAGAAGCAGGACATTAGTAGCTGAATGGGAGGAGGGTAATTTACCTGAGTCTCTGAAAGCTATCTGATAAATATTAATGTTATTTAGAATCATACATACTATAGAGTTTGGGAAAACCTCCCATCCTATTCCAACACTCCCTTTTCTCATTTCTGACAGGTGATTATTCACCCAGCCACTGATTGCCAATTTCAGAGATAGGTGTCTTAGCACCTTAGTTACATATAAGACAATGTATATAACTGGTAAAACTATAAACTATGAACATTTAGGACTGATCTCATTTCTCTGTCCAGAGTTGTATGGGAATGGAGGAAAGGACCTGAAAACTCCACTCTTCCTTCAGGTCTAAATATCTTCAATGTGAGGGGGTACCAATGTAAATGGCTTTCATTTACACAGTGCAATGCTAGGTCGCGGTGCTGAAGACTGAGTTGGAATGCAGGTGGTTTTCAATAGGTGCAGAATGAGAACTAAAAATCCACACTTTTCCAAACAGTAAAGATTTGAGTGAGTTTGTTGCCAGATCCAATATCGTCTAATTAATCCAAGGGACAGCTTGTCCCGGCAATCAAAATCAAATGGCATGCAATAATGGGAAGTGTTACTCAGTGGAGCCTCAACAGGATGAAAACATGTCACAACTTTGCTTCTCCTGGGGCTTTAATTTTTTTCAACCCTTTAATTTTTCACCTGGATCCCATATTAAAACAAAAACAAAACCAAAAACAAACACTTAATACTGACCTAGTAAGTAAAAGTCCAAGTAAATATTAAGACAAATATATAGGAATCTCAGTGGAAAATTTATCTTCTAAGCTTTGATTTTTAAAAGCTTAAATTTGGGGCACCTGGGTGGCTCAGTGGATTAAGCTGCTGCCTTTGGCTCAGGTCATGATCTCAGGGTCCTGAGATTGAGCCCCGCATCGGGGCTCTCTGCTCAGCAGGAAGCCTGCTTCGTCCTCTCTCTCTGCCTACTTGTGATCTCTCTTTCTCTGTCAAATAAATAAATAAAAATATTTAAAAGTTTAAATTCAATGATCTTATTTATATATTCAAATTAATAATCTTCATTTCATCAAAATAGAACAAGTAAATTACAATTTCAGAGTGAACCAGTGGCAGAAAGCTGTCCATATTTTCAGTGCTATCCCCATATACATAGGCATTTGGAAATAATTTTCACTCCTATATAGTAAATCTATTTTGGGCCAGATCAATTAGGAACTATTTATATAGTTTAAAAGTAAGCATTAGCTCAGCAAAATTTGTTAAGAGTTTGGTGGATCTTAACTTCCTGGATTCTGTTCAAGAAGCATCTTTTAAATGCCTACCACGTATAGGCATAGCTCTGAGGACACAAAGATAAATTGACTTTGTCCTTGTTCAAGGGAAAGGTCTCACAGTGTCTGGATGAAGCAATTTAAGGCTAACATAGAGATGTAAAGTAGCTATGGAGTTCAGTGGAGGAACGCCCCCAAAAAGAGGTTTGGGAGAGGATCACTAGAGAAAATGAATTCTGAATAATAGCCCAAGTAAACAATAGGAGGGAGTGATTTCCATCCTGAAAGACATATGAAAAAAGGGGTGTCATAAGGCAGGTTTTAGTCTGGAAAGACCATCTGTCTCACTGTGTGAGAAAAGCATGGTGAATGAAGGAAGCTACAAGTAAGTTTATGTTTGTAGAAGGTGGAATACCTACTACACACTTATGTACATCACTCTACATATGGGGATTTTATAGATGGAATTTATATGCCCAGTTTATATGTGGATAATAGTTATAAAAGGGTGGATCCAGGTGAGCAATAAAGAGGGCAGTAGATAAGGAAGGTTGCAAAACATTTAGGATAGAAAACTAATAGGACTAATGAATTATATGAGTGTTTTGAGGTGGATGGAGTTTAGACAACCTGTAGAAGTCTGGTTTGAGTGACAAGCTTTATTTTTCTGTAATGTTTCAACCTAGTTACCAATATAATAGATATCAGGATACTAGAATGGGTAGATAAACACTCCACAGTTTCCTGTACATAGGTACAAAGGAAGTGCCCTACAGAGATTGTCCTAGAATTTTTGGACCTGTGCATGAAATTTATAAAAGGGATCACATGCATGGTAGAAGTAGTTGCTGGAAAGATTTATCTGGAGAGTACTGTTACCTCTTTGAGTCTACACTCTTCTGCCTTCAGGATGCCATTTTTGAATCCTGGTAAGTAGGATTTCAGGGGGCCATTCAGAGAAATCTGAAACAAGTTGGCTGCAGTTGGAAAAGGAGAAGACCAATAGCTGGTTCAAACATGAAGAAGTCAAGGTACACTATGCACTGTGGTGTGGTTCCTAGGTGACAAAAGAGGACTACACAAGAGCTGACCAACTGAGGGGAAGGCCAACTAAGAAGTGCATGATCAGAGGTACTCCCATGACACCCAAGGAAAGAATGAGTGGGTGTGAGATTTGAATCCAGAGTACCTCAGGGGGAGTATAGTCAAGGATTCTCTACAAGGGTGAGGAGATTTCAGCAGAAAAAAAGGAAGTTATGTACCACTGGGTGTCATGGGGCTGAGGAAACATGATACACCCCCATCTAAAAGAGATCCATTGATTGGTTCAAATAAACACCAGGAAAGACTGCCCAACAGAAAATCATGAAGAGTCAAAGAAAATTCTTAAAAAAAAAAAAAAAAAAGACTTAGGTTTAAAAATTCCCCAGACCAACCTGGGGACTATTTTTTTGATCCCAGAGAGCACAAAGCAGTTCCACCAAGAAAAATGTCCTCATTCTTTTTGAGCATGGTAGGAGGTGCAATAACTAATGGTTTAGTGACGGGGGGTGGGGTGGAAGGAAGGAAGGAAGGAAGGAAAGAAGGAAAGAAAGGAGAAAGAGGAGAAACCAACCACAAATCACATTCCTTCACTTCTCTAGTCTTTCAGCAAACTGGAGCTCAAAGGGAAGAGAAATTTGATGTTAAATCAGGTTGGACTTCTGATTCATATTAGAATAGAACTTCTAATTACTAAGTTGAGGTTTCACCTAAAGGAACTCTAGAACTGTTATTACCTTAAGAAAATACAAAAATACTGAAAAATCTACCAATTTTCACTGAATAATTTTAAGAGGACAGTTGGAAAAAAACAAAATTGGTTTTATTGTTCCACTAGTTATATTTGTTTGATATCCTAATTAACCTTGTCATTATTGACATTGGGCTTATGTAGCAATAATAGATTTAATGGATAAAACAACAGATTCTCCCTATTTAGGAATTTGTTGATGCAAGAGTGGCAGCAGGGCATCCCAGTGAATTTTTACAACAGCTGCATGAATTTAGACCTACCCAATTCAGACACCCTTAACATGGGTTTCAGGCAAACCAGGGTGTTTCTAAGAACACTGAGATTACAGCTGGATTTGTATGCCTTTTGTGGGAACAATTAAGACAGTTTTAATATAGGATCCATAACCCATAAAATAGTTAATAACCACTGATATAACCTAAAATATATGATTCACTTAATGTAGCCACTGTTGACTGTCCTCCCCAGCATCCGTGATTACAGACTCTCTTTTTCCCAGATGCCTCACTGTGCCTGCTCCTGCTGCAGCTACTCCCACTGCCCCACAGCCAGCTGGAGCTTACTCTGGGTCCAGAGTAACTCTGACCACAGACACAAGTTTTAGCTTCCTAAGCCCCCACATAGCTATTATTTCTCAGACTAACCTGAGATGTGGTTTGCCAGGGTCTTCTGACAGCTCTACTGGGTTGCTGATTTGATTACCTGATGTTTTGGGTCCCTCCTGAACAATCATGCATATGCTCCATGATGGAAATTTCCCTCATTCTCTGGCATTATTGTAGTTGGCCTCTTATGCCATGTCTATCTCCATGGAACTCCTGATGTTCTACTGCTAGTTCCTGTCTTCCTTTTTACAAATAATCCTACTTCATCTTGGGCTCCAATAACAATAGTGCTGATGCCAATAAGAACAATATCAAGCATGCTGTACATGGGCACCAGGCAATATGTTTACACTAGGCAATATATATAATGTTTTATATGCATTGCCTCATTTCTTCCTGACAATGACCTTATCTGATAGGCATTTTTTTGGCAGGACACTCCGTTTATGGTAGCTACCCTTTATTGAGTAACCACCACATGCGACACATTTTGCTAGTCTATACATACATGGAATAGCCACAAACATATACAATGGGTTTTTTTGTCTGCAATTTTAGAAGAGGAAACTGAGAACAAAGAGTCTCAATGACTAACTTCACTGAGATAGCAAGTTGCAATTAAATCTCAGGTTCTGTGCTCCCAGTGCCAGAGTTAAATAAGCTGTCCTATTCCTCAGATCCCTGCCTCACTGTCCCACCAGAACCTATGGTCCTGGTAGGCAAGTCCAGCTGATCCTGGTTTTTGCCTCTTCAGATTGTTTCTGGATATGATATTCATGTACTGAGTATGTCCTAAAGTACTAGCTTATATGCTGTATGTGTTCTTTAGTTCCTTTGCTTGTTCATTCATTAATTTATTAGTTCATTCACTTGTTTGGCATCTACTTGTTGGGTGTTCATTCCATGCTAAGTCTTCCTCAAAAACTAGGGGAACAAGACTGGAAAAGCACAGGTTGGAGATGGACATGTAAATAAATATGGTGGTCTAACAACAAATAGAATGGAGGTAAGGAGCCCAAATTTATGAGTCAAGGTAAGCACATAGAAGCCAGCCTTTGAGTTGAGACACAAAGGCCTTTCAGTCAGAGGCAAGAGAATCTGGTAGGAGCCTAACGACAAGTTCAGGGAGCCCCAATAGGTTTAGCAAGTGCTGGGGCTTGGCAGGAGATGAGAGGGATGGCATAGGACATAAAGAACCAGATCACTGGGGAGCCTGCAGGTCCTGCTGATGAGCATAGGTTTTATTTCAGATATAGGACGGCTTCAAGGGAAGCCTGCCATTCCTTCACTATGTGGAATTTATATTAATAGATAGTAAAAACCACATCTTCCAGTTTGGGAGAAAATAGTTCCCTGTAGTACCAAGTTAATGTTACTTGTATAATGGAACCCTGGTACTGCTTGCTGGGTGGGAATTTATAATCTCCTAATACATTTGTTTAGCAAATGCCCAGAGACTATGACACACTCTACCAGGTTGAAAATGTTCTTTAATTCTTCCTCTCTAGTCAGCCTGAGACACTGAAGGATGGTTAGCTTGAAAGACTTGTCTGAACGACTTACTGATGCTAAATGATGTGCGAAGTTATCAAGGATTAGTGCACACACAACAATCTCTGAGCTCGGAAAATTTACCTCCTGTGACGAATTTGATCTTCACCCCATAAATTCAATCTGCTGACTTGCTCCTTTACATGATTTCTGTTTAGAGATTAGAAATCCTTTGGAAAGTGAGAGTTACTAAAAGAAGGGACCTAGGGAAGTTTTAGGACCACACGCCTTATTTCATGTTTCTTAATAAAACCTGATGCCTGCAAAGTTTTGTTGAATTATGTACTCCTTGAAAGAAACGTCTACATTCTCTGACTTTTGCATGTTTTGGCCCGTCTCAGAATTCACTCTGTGCTATCTTTCAACAGACTGGGACACTGCTCCTGGTCACGCCCATCCCATATCTGCAGGTACCTATACCCTGCCAAGAGTGGCATATAGCACGGTAACTCAGGAGACAAAAAAGAGGAGCGATAAAACATTTTAATCCATGACCCGCCTCTTCTTTCAGCCCCCAACTGTGGAGACTGAGAATGGGGAATTTGCTCTTTGGAGTAAAAGATCATAAAATGTTTTCTTGCTTTCAATGTGGTCCCTCATCTTGGAGTTAATTATTTCTTTAAACATCTCTAACTGTGGCTTGATAATTTTACCTTCTTATACAACCTAAGTATAAGCAAAAAGGTCCTTGGTGTGCTCCAAGTGTTTGATCCTAAGCTTTCATGTGGCCTCCTTCCTCTTCTTGCACTGGCAGGAGATGAAAGGAAACCAGCTGTTTTCTTGTTAAAGATCAAGGTGATCAGGACCTAGCCCTGATTGCTTCGGGGAGAGCAGAGACTGGGCAATGTCTTTCCATTAGGCACAGCATGTCAGATTTGTGTAGCTGTCACAAAGTGTATTTCATTTCATGTCTATTTGTGATTTCTTTGTTGTTGTTGTTGCCAATTCCTGGCATCACACTCAGTAAACTGAATGAGGCTATTATTAGCAGTCTATTCCAGTTGTAAGAGAACAGCTAATATCTCAGATTCTTACTATGTTTCTGTGTTGTTCTTCACACTTTATTTTTATCCTCACAATAATGCTATGAGATATAAGGTGTTATTCCTGTTTCACAAAAGAGAAAATCAAGATACAAGAATTTAAGTAACTTGTGTAGTTTATATTGGTCATAAATGTTAGTGGAGCTGGGATTAAACCCAAGCAACCATGCCAGGACTATGGTGAGATCAGAGAGGTTCCCAGGGGCATAAAACTTAAGGAAGCACTCCCTCAAAGTCTCCTATAAACTCAAACATGAGAGTGAGTGCCTCCTTAAATCAGGTACCCAGGGTAGTCTTTGCTGCTTGCCATACCCTAGATCCAGCCTTGCTCTGGAGCCTGAGTAGTGTTAAACCTCATGCATATTGCATCTCTGGTTCTCACCCTTATGGATCAGAGTCACCTGTCAATGGGGAAGCAGATTAAACAAACCATGAAAGGGTTTGTAGGTGCTTAAGAGACCAGCAGAAATTAAGCCCAAAGTAGGACTTCTTGCTCTTGCTTGGGCATTCTTCTCTTGCACTATGACCCTGCCATTCTTTTGTTTTAATGTCTCTGTCTCAACTCAACCTTCTCCAATGCAGAGAGCAATAAAGATGCTCTTCATCTGAGAGGTAAATTTCTGCATCTTATAGATAAAACATTAGGACAACAGCACAGAGTAGGGTATGTACTCAGTTAAGCCTTATTTCATTTTGTCAAGCCCAGACACACCATGAGGTGTATGTTGATGTCAAAGATAAACCAAGGATACATGTATATGAGGAATCTCAGGGCCTTAGAGCAGGATCTGATGAAGAGAAGTCAAACTGCATCAGAGAAAAAGAAATTGTAGGGGATAGTCCAGGATCCCAGGGTAGTAATGAAAAACTCACCTTCGCCAAATACCCCGTACTCTTGAAAACCTTTTAGTACACTTGGTAAGTTTTGAATAGACTGGACTTTTCTGGTTTGCTGGCAAATGGCAAAATAATTATTATATTATTAGAACAAAGAGATTCTTCTATTCAGTCCTATACAACATGATATTTAAGAAACCACTGGAATTATGGGCTGGTAATGTGAGAACTATCCCTGGTACACTGCAGTGATGGGCCAACACACTCTTTGATTCAATGGGGCATGGAATAAGCACCTATGAACTTATGAACATATGTGGAGGAGAGCCAGCAGCAACTGAGACCATAGCTGAGATGAAGGAAAGTGAATGTTATGATCTGGTAGCTTCTTTGAACTTCTCAACATCACACTAGAAAATTCCTGGTCAACAGACTTTTATCAGTGAAATCCTAGCAGAGTGGATGATGATGGATTCTCCTCATTTATAGATATCATGCCCAACAGAGCCATGTGGGAAGATCACAGTAAATGAACAAGTCAGATCACTATGGCTAGGAAAGAATTGAGCCATGAATGAGTAGCACTTGCCTCTTTGATTAGGTTCATAAATCTGGGTCCAAGACGCCATGGTTTATGTCGATGACACTGCAAGGAGCTGACGGTCAGCTGGGAAGCCCGATGGGAGGCAATGGCCACCATGTACACTGCATCATACATCAGAGCTGCTTCGGTCTGTGGAGGAAAACATACACCACATCTTCAATTTCACCTTTGTTTCCCTTCCTTTACCTGTATAATCATTCTACCTGCTTCCTTATCTCCTGTTTGTCTGATCTCAACAGCTATTTATTCTCCAGCTGAACAGTTTTCACTCTCTGGTAACTATTTTTCTCTAAAATAATACCTCATATTTCACAGTAAATTGAAGTGATAACTCTGCTTTGTTTTGAGTTCTTAAAAAGACCAAAACCCTCACATCAGCCACAAAAGACTTGATTCAGGAAACAAACATTTTTGGAGCACCTTCTATGTTAAGCACAGTGTTAAGATCAACCACATTCAGTTAGAAGACACTAAACCTCAACATTTCAATATCAGATTTCGTTTCTCAGGATATCTATTTATCTATTTATTTATTTGTTTCTATTTGGTAGAAAATAATAGTTGTAAGCAAAACTAATAGATAATTTCCAAATAGGGATACTTGTGTTGGTCACTTCCATTTACTAGAGTCAAGAAGGTTTGAGTTGTGGAATCAAATCCAATAGCAAGTTATGGAAGACCTTTTGAAAAACAGACCTGTGGAAGTTGCTTGGAATATGCCTACCTTTGTCAGCACTTGCTTTTTGATAGAGAGTGTAAGTAGTCCTTGTTTTGGGGGGTTGAGCATCTCATTCTTCCCTTCCTCATGAAGTGTCTCTTATTTGCAAAATTTCACACAAGACTGCTTGCATTTTATAAAAAAATATTGCCCTATGATTTTCTTTAAGGATAAAATTGTGTAATACCTTCACACTTTAGTTAAGGGCTTTCAATGAACTTCATTTGAAATCCTCAACAAGCTCCTCAAATCAGAACAGATAGATAAAACTACTTAGGTAGAAAAACTGACCCCCCAGACAGGATATTGACCTGTGTAAGGTCCTACATTAGCCGATAATTGGTAGAGTTAAATCTAGAATCCAGGTCAAAGATCAAAGATCATCTTTTTTTTTTTTTTCAGAAATCTGTTGATTTGCTCAACATTTACTATGCACTTATTGAGAGCATGTCTTAGTGGAAGTGGAAAGAGAGGGTAAGAGTTACTACATCTCACACTTTAACCATCTGTGACTCCAGAGATTATCCCCACTTTAAATCTATGCCTTGTGCAATCTCTACCATTGCATTGTCCATATGCATTTATAGTGATATGGGTTTCTCAGTAACAATGTGGGTTGTGTGAATGAAGAAATGTTCGACTTCATTCTTTAGTGGTTAGCACAGTTAGCTAGCACATAAATGATATTTAAAGTTGTTTAATAAATGTTTGCTGAAGGAAATAATATTATTTCATGCATCAAAATAAAAGACATTTTTATGAAAACTGTATAACCCCAAGGTTTTAAGATGTACTTCTAAAATAAATTGTTTCACTTATATGATTGACATAAAGTAGTTAGATCTATCAGTGTGGTGCTGGTGGTGATTGTTAAAGCTTAAAAATGTTTTGCTCTTTTCAGTTCAAAACTGGTGTATAATCAGTTTCATAGATAAGAAAACGGAGGTTCAGGAAAATTAGGTGATTAGTCCAAGACCACTCTGTCAATCAGCTGCCTGGCCAGGGCTTGAACCCATGACTATCTGATTCTAGTGCCCATGTTCTTCACTACTCTGCTATGCTAATTTGGTGTATTGAAGGAGAGCAATCCATTGGCAGAATGAGACTTTTTGAAACTCAATCGATAATTATAGGTGGCTTTTATCAAGTTCTTATTAAATGTAGGGTGCTGCTCTAAATACTTTGTAAACACTGAATCTTCACCATAACCTTTACTCCTTTATGGATAAAGACATGACCAGGTTAAATGGCGTCCCCAACTGGTGGTGGGAAGATCAAAATTCAAACTCAGGAATTTGGTGCTAGGGTTTATGTTCTCAACCATGAAGCTGAGCTGCTTCTAAAGCAAATATTTGTCTGATGAATTAATAATTATAGTAATACTCATTTATGGTGAATGTTCATGGAAACTTACTATGCACCAGTCATGATAACCATTCTACACATGTTGTTGCCTTAAATTATTGAAATGATGCCTTTAAATAGATACTGTCCCCATTTTACCAACAGGAAAATGGAGATTTGGGGAAGGAACTTTAGGAAATAATTTTGATAACTTATCTAACTTACCAGGCAAGTGAGAATTTTAGCTCAAGATACAAATTTAGATTTTGGAACTCACGCTCTTAATTGCTATGCTATTGGGACCTGGACCATTTTAGCAGTGGAATATACTTTTTTTTTACAAATTTGTGTGTATGTTCACTAATAGACTATTGAAGGATTTGATAGAGAAGGCTCAGGAGTGAAGTTTTGACCTGACTTTTCCATAAGCTGGGCTTAGGAAAGATTTTGACTTTCTTTGTCAAGGCTGCTTTCACACTGGGCTGGATAATAACATGGCTCAAAACCATGGGCCTGATCAGTGCTTTTCAAATTCAAAGAAGAAAACCATTTATTGTAAATCCATACTTCCCTTTGACATGCAATGTTTTCTCAGATGAAGGAGACATGTCTTTACCTATTTTATAACACTAATAAACCACCCCTGAATTTCTTTCACTTTTTAGTTCTGTGCTGGAGGCCAGCTTACTGAGCAGCAACTTTTGAGCTATTTTAGGTAGATATAAAAGAAATTGGCCTGTGTTTCAGATTTTGTTTTTCTGAAGCTGTTTATGTTCACATTTTATTTATACCAAAAGCCTGAATGAAACCACATTACTCAGTGTTCCTAAGAAAATCTCTTCACAACAACATGGATCATGAAGCAAGCATATGAAAAGCAGTCTCGCACCATATTTTAGTTATCACAACAGTGAGCAGTAAACGGTTAACTCAGCAGGACTGGAGTAGTTATACTCTATGTATCCCAAAGAAAGGACTGGTTTTTAACTGGTTCCTGGGAGATAATGTCTGAAACCTTGGACTATTCTGCTCGATCATAGTATTTCTATGGGGTAATGGGCAATGCTAGATAGTTTAACAATGTGATTTATGGTGAATTCTTATTTTTGTTCACCGAGGGCACTGAGCTGTATCAGTTTGCCCTCTGGAATGGCTAAAGACTGAATAACTAAGGTCAGCGACAGGGCTGTTCTATGCTTATGTGACTGACTGACATCAAGGCTTGGGAGAGTTTCCTTGGTTGGCAATGCTTCGTACATGTGGTCCCACATTATTGCTGTAGAGATTAAAGAACAGTCAATACAAATTTCCTGGGACAGGACCACTGTCCTGTAGTTCTCACATAATTATTATGTGGGAAAATTATGCAGTTCCCACATAATTTCTCCTGGACTTTGCCCTTTGCAACTTTTTCCTTTGCTGATTTTAGTCTATATCCTTTTGTTGTAATAAATTGTCAACTACGAGTTTAACAGCTCTTCTGATTTCTGTGAGTCCTTCTACCAAATCATCAAACCTGAATGTGGTCTTGGGGACCCAACACAGTCCAGTAAGATGTGACCCCTTAGGAATGAAGACTAACAGGATATGGCTTTATAGACTCCTTACATTTTGCTGCCTTCCTGGTATGTAACATTGTCGGAAAAAACTGGAGGAGATTGGAGTATTGAGGGAAGAACTTAGTCTTTGTGGAGCAAATGGGCAAAAAGTATAGGTTTCCCGTCTTCTCTGGAGATTCAGAAATATTCACTAACCTGATATGGATGGACAAGGCAGTTTTCTAAAAGAGAAGCTCTCCCAAATAACACACTTCCCCATCATTTCTGAAATGTATTATCTCACTGATTCCTCTTTTAAAATCCAAATATCTCACCCACAGCATAGAGCTAGCAGCAATTTGTCTCTTAGTATGAATTAGCTAGTTTCCCTTGTTGGGGTCAATGCTGCTGAGGAGTGAAAGTGGTGGGAGAGGCAGTGAACATCCTGAGCATCCAGGATGCTGGCTAGAGCAACCCACAAGTAAACTGGGTGTTGGAAATGGTCTGGGGAAGGGAGCAACGATATAATCAAGTACTCACAATCTAGAAATTCAGTAATTAGGGCAGCAACTCCAGTAGATCCAGTGAAACGTGGCACAGAGGTTTGCCTATTATTACTGAAATAAAAATTTTTCAGCTTTTGAAAGAGACAGTGAAAAATTGGGAGAAGGGACCATATGTGAAATTGGAAGACACACCTGGGTGATTCCACTGGTCACACAAGGTCACACAGATCCCCGGTAAGGGATGATCTTGGGCTACACACACAAGTCAAGAAATGTGTTTCTTGTAAACAAGTAAGTATTCTGCCTCTGCATTTCACAATGTCTTTTGTTCCTTTATTGACTACAAACTGGCATAGCAGCAGGTATCATCAAGTAAATTCAATTCTATGTCCTGGAGCTTTTGTATATATTATCTAATTTAATTTGTAAAGTAACACTGTAAAGTATTATTACACAGTTTTACAGAGAAGCAAGGAGCTCAGAGAAAAGAAATTTCAGAGAGGCTCCATAACCTAGTCATGTTATTTAATTATTCAGTAATTTAGTCATACAGTCCATTGTCTTTCATTACTGGAGCAGAAGACCTCTTAGATCATGATTATAGGAAATGCTCAGATGTAACATAAGGCTACTGACTGAACTTGATACTGTGAATGCATCTGAAGAACCGGGAAGGCCAATGACAGATCAATGTTGTGTTTTTTCTATGATTCCTATGAACTACTGAATCATACACAATTTTTGTTCGCATTCAGAGAGGAATCCACCTAAAAATGGGCTACCCATTATCCCCGTCTTGCCAAAAGCCAACAGACAGAACCAGCCCAAGTGCTTAGAGAAATGTCAACGTACTGAAAAGAAAAGAAGTAGATTTTGTAAAATTACTCCTAACTTCTATGGTGTTAATTAACACTTCAGTTGATAAAACATTTTCTTTTTTTAATCTCAAGATGTTTTAAATAATGAGTTTCACTATTTTTGAACTCTATTGACTCAGTACCGGGTTTCTTAATTAACACAATTTTATCCCTATTTTTAAAATCAATTTTTTTTTCTTTAATTACATCTATGGCTCTTAAGTCTGGAGTCAAAACTTTCCGACTTGGACATGATTTTCAGATTTGGATGTGTTTTGACATATATAATATTATTTGAAGATATTTTTAGTGTATAATGTTCTAAGAAATTTCTAATAGTTAAAATATGAAAGAGGAAATTAGATAAGTAGGTGAGAGTAAAAACACATGGGTATTTTTAAACATATATTTTTTATATTTCTATATTATATATCATACAGGCATCTGTATATGTATTTAGCACATGCAAAATATAACGATAAAGGGCAACAGGAAAATTCGCCCTGGAGTATAGTCTGGAGTATAGTGGTATAATGTATATGATTTCAGAGACCACAACTCTATTCTAGTAATGGCATTACTTAAACATAAATAGTCATTTGCCTAGGCTAATTTTTAAGATAATCTTATTACTTTAAAATAATCTTTGTCTAAACTACACATGCCTATTTCTTACTTACAGGAAATCTCTTTGGACTTTTACAGACTTATTTCAGGGTTATATGAATATTTTTCTTGTAACATCTTAGTCTTTGCAGAAGTTTAATTCCTATTTATTTAGCATTGGTTCCCTTATTAGATACATATTTGTTGAAGGCCTGCTTTGCACTGGGCCTTTTCCAGTGCTGGAGATAAAGCATATCACAAAAAGATAAAGCCTCTGTCCTCATGGAGTTTATATTCTTGTAGAGCAAGGTACTTAGCAAACAAATCGAAATATAGCATATGAGGCCATAGGGCTACAGAGTGAAAGAAAACAGGCCATGGAGAGAGAAAAACAGGCCTCTCTGCTGAAATGCATCCAAGCAAATGTGAATAGGGGAGGTTTTAGGCAGTGAGAGACACCAGAAAGAGTGAACCATGGGATCTGAGAAATACAGACCCAGTGGAATTGAAACCACAGGGCTTTTCATCAGGAAGGTAGGGAAGAAAACGGTTTGAGTACAGAGGCAACCTGAGAACAAAGATTTGTTAGATCTGAGCCCCAGCTTGGGGACATGACATGTGCTCTCTTGACTCAGAGATGAGTCCACTGGGTACTTTAAACCTACCCTTTAAACTCATTGTGACTCAGTTTTCACATCCCCAAATTGGCCCCCCTAACTAGAAGCCAAAAGGAAACTGTGAACTTCAAAATGGCCTCTCTGGGTAAATAAAGGTCAATATTAAACTTCGTGGGATCAGTTTCAAAACTATTTATTTATTTTCTTTTTATTGTGTCTGTATGAGATGACAGATGCTAACTAAATTAATTGCAACGATCATTTCACAATATATGTAAGTCAATCTGTAATGCTGTATACCTTAAGCTTACACATTGAAGTATATCAATTCTATCTCCATAGAACTGGGGGGAAACTGATCTGCATGACTGTGGGATCTGAATTCTAGTGGGTGTTGTGTTCTACCTAGTGACTATACTATGACTAGTATAGACATAACCTGATATATCTACTCTCCCCCCCTTTCGTGCCCTGGTGAGATCTTCTCTTCTGATAAATCTCCATTTCCTTTTTCTTTAGTTTATAATAACAACAAGAGCAACAACAAAGCCTAGAAATCCTTTTCTTAGGTAAGAAGATGGTAGTAAACTTCAGACTAAATAGGACCCCTTCCATCGATTGGGACTTGGCTCCACCATGCTTCCAGCCCGTAGGACTGCCATTTGCCCAGGCCATCAACAACAGTCCTGGGGGAGTAGCAGCACCCCATGCCTGGCCTGAGTTGGTGTGACTTGTGTGACCCTATCCTTTTTCAGTGATTTTCCTCATCTCAGTGAATATGTACAAACTGTCCTGTCAGCTCCATATAACTGAATGCAACAGATGCTTTTTTTGGTAAGTTGAGCCATACTTATGATGAATATTTAGTGTTTGGCATGAATCGATAATCTGTGTTAACACAACTCCAAATTCTTAACTTTTTTAGTGGTGTATACCAAGGGCAGGTAACAATTACTAGAGATCTCAGCCTGTGATAGAAATCTCACTGGGATGCAAGATGGGTGGGCAGAGGGCTTGAGCCATATTTGCACTTACTGGAATTACAAATTCAAGAGGAAGAAGAGAAAAACAGTATACCAGCATAACTTTCTGTCCTGATTTTTTTTTCTTTCTCTTTCTAGCTGGCCCCCTTCCCTTTCAGAGGGTCTGCTATTTCCCTGGATATTCTTTATTTGTTCCTATTCAAAGCAATATTTCAAATCACCCAAGGCTCATTTGTATCAAAATGCTTTCCATCATTATCTCTCAGATCACTTTGTACACTTTAAGAGTTATTTCAAGTTTGAAAAACAGTCAGGGAGCTTGAACATGGAATCATCCAGAACTACTTAATTCATTCATTTATTTTTTTTTTTTTTTGTTCATTTGCTTCTCATAAAAAAAAAATGGTAGAACAAGAAAAGAAATCCCAAGTTCATTTCTCCACAAGATGATACCTTTCAGTTATCGGTAAATTGTATCTTAAAAGCAAGAGTGCGTCTCCCGATGATGGGAACAAGAATGAAATACTCTGCCAATCTCAAATGCTATTACCTGCCCACATTCCCAGTATCTTTCCCTTTAGATTACATGATTCCTACATAGAAAGCTTTTTAAAAAAAATTCCTGCTCTTTTCTTCATTATGCAGGGAGCTTCATTAGAGAAATAAAGCTAGGGGAGGTACACTTGACAACGAAAGACAAATGATGCTAGCGAGAAGCTCTCGGATGAGGCAGTTTGCAATTTATCTGTTCAGCAGAGTACCTCTCCCTTGTCAGGACGTGGGCCTGGCATCTGCTTCAGGAGTGACATATGGCTGGTGTGAATCACGGTCAAAGTCTGCAAAGCTTTTCCTGTACATACGCAGGCAGGAAGAATGTGAACGCACCGACGGCATGTGAATCTGGCACTTGTCCACGTGTGCACCACTCGTTGAGATGCGGCAGAAATGAGGGAGGCAGAATGGTTCTGTAGCACCTTCCTTCCCTCCCCCCCATCCCAGGCCACACTTCCAGGCCTAAAACTCTCTCCGCTTACCCTTGTTTTGGTTTCTGCGTTGTCTCCATTTGGCTGACAGTGATGGCTACTCCTGTTAACTTTTTATTTATTTATTTATTTATTTATTTATTTATTTATTTATTTATTTTGGTCAGAGGCACATATGGTTAGAAAGCTGAAAAGACAAGTTTTTGGTAATAGCCCTTCATAGGCTTTCAAATCATCTAAAAAGTTTACTCCTTCTTCTCTCATTCAAGTCGAGGCACGGGTTATGATACTTTTACTCACACTATAGAAGGTATATGCAATTCTTATCCTAAACCCTCAGGAATTAAAAAGTCATCACAAATGATTTTATTTTAAGTCTACTTACGGTCATCATGCCATCCAAGAGGCCAGTCTCCGGCCTGGGGGGGGCCTGTAGTCTCTCCATGGACCACTTCTCAATGATGGAGGACACATGAGGGTTGTCAATATTAAGCAGTCGAAACCCAGTCATGTTTACACCACTGTACCTATAGAGTTCCAGATCTAAAGCAAATAAGTCCTGTGCAGTATTAAAAATGATAAAAGTAGAGTTAACATTTTCAATGTTCTTTGTGTAAAACAGAATAGTGATTGCAGAAGCAACAGGTAGATTAACATTAAAATGGCAGCTGTCCTCACACTGCTTCATTAAAGAATATTTCCTGCTCTTCTTCTCTTGCACACTGCTTGAGAAACTCTAAGGCAGTGAGCACTTTCATTTTTCCTCTATTTTTTGCAGTATGATTAGAATTTGGATGAATCAAGAAGAGGAATTTGGCTGTCGATAATTAGTATGTCCTTGGGAACAGGTTACAGTATTCTGAGAAGTTATAGTTCTGTTTTTAGAATATAGTGTTTGGGGGAGTTGTAAGGGAGTGGTAAGTTGTAAGGAATATATTTTATAGATGAAGACTCTGAAGTTCTCAGTGGTGATGTGAGTGGTCCACAGATGACCCACTTGTCAGCCGCAGTACCGCTCTTCTCCATCACTTCTTGCTGCCTCAGATCTTGTAAAGGAGATGAAATTTGGAACTTGCCCCTGCATGTGATAGGAAGATCACTTCCAGGAGGAAAAAAATACCATTCCCTGGCTCACTGACCCATGCCCCATACAATGAGGGCATGAAGAACATTCACTGGACAGAAACTCTGAATAAGAAGTGAAGGGTTCTCCCTCCTACACTGTTGGTGGGAATTCAGGCTGCTGCAACCACTCTGGAAAACAGCATGGAGGTTCCTCAGAAAGTTGAAAATAGAGCTACCCTACAACTAGCAGTTGCACTACTGGGTATTTACCCTAAAGATATAAATGTACTGATCTGAAAGGGCACATGCACCCAAATGTTTACAGCATCAATGTCCACAATAATCAAACTATGGAAAGAACCTAGATGTCCATCAACAGATGAATGGACAAAGAAGATGTGGTATATATATACAATGGAATACTATGCAGCCATCAAAAGAAATGAAATCTTGCCATTTGTGATGACGTGGATGGAACTAGAGGGTATCATGCTTAGTGAAATAAGTCAACCAGAGAAAGACAACTATCATATGATTTCCCTGATATGAGGAAGTGGAGATGCAACATGGGGGGCTCAGGGGGCAGGAAAAGAATAAATGAAACAAGATGGCATTGGGAGAGAGACAAACCATAAGTGACTCTTAATCTCACAAAACAAACTGAGGGTTCCTGGGGGGAGGAGCATTGAGAGAGGGTGGTGGGGTTATGGACTTTGGGGAGGGTATGTGCTGTGGTGAGTGCTGTGAAGTGTATAAACCTGGCAATTCACAGACCTATACCCCTGGGGCTAATAATACATAATATGTTAATAAAAAATTTAAAAAAAGAAGAAGTGAAGTGTTCTCTTCAAGGAATAAACTGGAGCTTAGAATTGTGTGAACATGAGTATCATGACTGTAGAACTAATTCCCTTTCAGGCAATGTTTCAGGAAGAAAAGTTTAATCCATTTGCATTTTTCGTTACAGATGAGGCTGAGTATAATCCAGAAACTTATGTTCATTTATATTTATTTTGTTAAAGATTGTATTTATTTATTTATTTGAAAGTGAGAGAGAGCATGAGCAGGGGAGGGCAGATGAGGGGGTTAGGGACAGAGGGAGAGAGAGAAGCAGACTCCCCGCTGAGCAGAGAGGGACTCAGGATCCTGGGATCCTGACCTGAGTCAAAGGCTTAAGCTTAAGATGCTTAAGCGACTTGCCTTTGCTGATTCATATTTAAAATGATATAAAAATTTCAACTTTCTTCTGGTGAAGAAAGGTTTCACTCTAACATATGTCATTAAAAATAATCTCACATTTAAAATAAACCAAACTTTCAAAATAACATTTAATGGGAATAAAAGGAGAAAAACTTCCATAAAAATTTGCTAACAGTATAACTGTTTTATGGAAGTGCAAGGCAAGATAGTACATGATCAGGGGTGGCTGTGGTTCCTAAGGAGAAGTAGCTTCAGAAACACCTCATGATCTGTATTTGTAGAAGATATGCACAGATTTGTTCTTTTGAATAATTCTTTACACTGCTATTCTTTCCCAAGATAACACTGGATTAGACTGTAAAGCTTTAAGAGGGAAGATCTGTGCTCCTGGCTCAGTATCCGAAAAGAGTTCTGCCTTCTAAATTTGTTCTATTTTCCCCCCTTGTACTACGTAACTTTCTTTCTTAAGTTTTGTCAATACTCATGGGCAAGAATGGTAAGAATATAAAAAGCATGGCAGAATGCACACAAAACCCAAGGAAAATGCTTAAGGAAGCAAATTTAAAGAATAAGACCCTAAAAGGAATGATTTCCTTTAGCATGCTCAATAAATGGAAGGAAAGTTGCTTAAACTACAAGAAGTCAGAAAATTCCAGGATGCATATGGAACCTCTCACAGCTCCACAGTACTTAATGAGGTGCACTAAAATAAATACAATACACAGGTACAAAATTAGGTTGGCTCACAAATTGAGCTTCCTATGCAATATAGAATATGGAAAGTCCAGGGTCTGGTTTGTAACATCTGCTTGCCAGTGAAGGATGAAAAAAGCAAGACTGTGAGGGCAAGTTGTTTGTTCCGAAGGGTCTCTGTGAAGACCAGGCTTTTTAGGTTTCATTGTCTCAAATCTCAACAAAACCAGCTCTTAGGAGTGTGCACAGTGGGATGATAGAAAGTACTGAGGCAGGTGTCCATGCTGTCTTGAGCAGAACCCAGGTGTTCATGGTGATGGGGGAAGGGCTGTACTTGTGACCTAAGTAAGATGCTTTTAAGTTCTCAGGAGTTTCTTCAACTGTTCTGACAGAAGCCCTGATTAGGATATCAGTGAGGGAGGGAAGATCATGGAAACTTTAGTTTAAGATTTTTCTGCCCTGCATCCCACTCCCTTACCCCAAGCTCTGGAACAGTGATGGTTTTGGCACCTGCCCTGGAACATTGGTCTCATGGTCCCGGAGATACTTGAGTGAGGAGTGGAATTCACTGCTTCCATCAGTAGTATGTATTCAAAGACAGCTGACTGGTTCTTGTTCCAAATTATTTTATTTCCCTTACTCACCAGCTTACCTTGCCAGTTTTATTTCGTAAAATAAAATCCTAGGAAATTTCCCAGAACCTAGGTAGATTGCAGTCAACGCATCATTACAGATTAGCACAGAAAATTGATTATGAGGGGCGCCTGGATGGCTCAGTAGTTAAGCATCTGCCTTCAGCTCAGGTCATGATCCCAGGGTACTCAGATGGAGCCATGCATCAGGCTCCCTGCTCAATGGGAAGCCTGCTTCTCCCTCTCCCACTGCCCCTGCTTGTGATCCCTCTCTCGCCATGTCTCTCTCTGTCAAACAATACATTTTTAAAAATCTAAAAATTTTAGGGGCACCTGGATGGCTCAGTGGGTTAAGCCTCTACCTTGGGCTCAGGTCATGCTCTCAGGGTCCTGGGATCCAGCCCTGCATTGGGTTCTCTGCTTAGCAGGGACCCTGCTTCCTCCCCTCTCTCTGCCTGCCTCTCTGCCTACTTGTGATCTCTCTCTGTGTGTCAGGTAAATAAATAAAATCTTTAAGAAAAAAAAAAAAAAGAGGTTGGTTATGTGTTTTCTTCTCCTATGAGAAAGTGAAGTCTGTGTGTGCCTGATTTTTAAAATTGAATGAGAGCTATCACATCATTTTGATATGTTAAATATCCTAAATCATTCTTCCTTAATAAGAAAATCTGAAAATTTAGGATGTTATAGTCTCTTTTGAATTTCTTAGGTTCAGAACCATGATTCTTTTTTTTTTTTTTTTAATGGTGAAAAATGTTCGATGTACAAAGCATCTCCCATGCTCCTTTTCTTGATGATCTTCAAAACACCTGGTCAGTGACCCCGGCTAACCTAGCCATCTACTGGACACAGGCAGGTAAATCATATAAGATCAAAAAAGCTGAGATACACTTTAGTGTGCCTTCTAATGTATATAGAAAATGTAGGTGATTCTTCTTTATAACTAGTTTGTACTTTGACAGCTTCTATTTAATGAAAGTATCATTTCAATCCCTTTCCAGATGCACATGCACTGATGCTAGTTAAGAAAGAAAGAAAGATGATGACAGCTTTGTAATAGAGCTTGAAGTCCGGAATCATGATGCCACCAACTTTGGCTTTCTTTTTCAATATTCCTTTGGCTATTCGAGGTCTTTTCTGGTTCCATATAAATTTTAGGACTATTTGTTCCATTTCTTTGAAAAAAATGGGTGGGATTTTGATAGGGATTGCATTAAATGTGTAGATTGCTTTAAGTAGCATAGACATTTTCACAATATTTGTTCTTCCAATCCAGGAGCATGGAACATTTTTCCATTTCTTTGTGTCTTCCTCAATTTCTTTCATGAGTACTTTATAGTTTTCTGAGTACAGATTTTTAGCCTCTTTGGTTAGGTTTATTCCTAGGTATCTTACAGTTTTGGGTGCAATTGTAAATGGGATGGACTCCTTAATTTCTCTTTCTTCTGTCTTGTTGTTGGTGTAGAGAAATGCAACTGATTTCTGTGCATTGATTTTATATCCTGACACTTTACTAAATTCCTGTACAAGTTCTAGCAGTTTTGGCGTGG
>PISX010019868.1:0-37113 GCA_004024625.1 Mellivora capensis
ATTATGCTGAGCGAAATAAGCCAATCAGAGAAAGACAATTATCATATGATCTCCCTGATATGAAGAATTTGAGAGGCAACGTGGGGAGTTTGAGGGGTAGGGAAGGAAAAAATGAAACAAGATGGGATCGGGAGGGAGACAAACCATAAGAGACTCTTAATCTCACAAAACAAACTGAGGGTTGGTGGGGGTGGGGGGGTATGGAGAGGAGGGTGGGATTATGAACATTGGGGAGGGTCTGTGCTATGGTGAGTGCTGCGAAGTATGTAAACCTGGCGATTCACAAACCTGTATCCTGGGACTAATAATACATTATATGTTAATAAAAACTAAATTAAAAGAAATAAGAACAGAGTGAGAAGGTACAGAGATTTTTCTTATATGGCTGTCTTATTAGGAACATCAAGTTAAAACAGATGCAGTAAACACATTTCTACAAGGAGCTCTAGCTCAAGTATGTAGCATGCTGTTATGACTAAATAAAGGTATCAAGATTAAAGAATTCATAATTCCACAGAAATTCTCAAACAAACAGAGTTTGAACCTATATTGTTTGCTTTTCTCTCCAGTAAGTCAGTAAACATTAACCTTGCTATCCACCATATTACTTATCAAGTTGGAAAACTTTAAAGATTCCTTTCTGGGGACAGTCGAAAGAGGGGAAAAAAAAAAAAAAAGAATTCCACGACTCCTACAGCTTTGGAAAGAAAACACAGCACACAGACATATGAGGGAGTAGCTCTGTGTACGTTCAAGTCATCTAAACAGTATCGGGCTCTCTCGCGCCCTGAAACTCCCTGCTAAGGTCAGGTGATTAAAAGAACTCCAGTCAGACCACACTGAAAAGTAGAAGGTGGTTAAGGAAATATTTATTATTCCTAAGGAGGGTGTTAGTGACCTAAATCAGATTGATTTACTTCTCATTTCCTTGTCCACAGTATGGAGGGGAAGGTGGGGTGAGAAGGAGGTGGGGTGTGCTGCTGGAGTCTGGGAGGGATCAGCTTGGCCATGAGACACTATCACAGAACACAGAGACTACAGCACACACTCGGGAGACAGGAAGAAAACGCTGATACAGAATCAACACACACGTGAGTTCATGAAATTGTCACACTTCCCACCCCCGCCCCCATTGCCCTCCAAGCAGTGACATTCCTGTTCTAGTTTTTTGGAGAAAAAACTGAGGGTTAGAAAGTTTGCAATGACCAAGATCATGCAGCTAAAATTCAAACCCAGATCTGCATGACCCCTCCCAAGTCCAGACCTGTGCCCCTTGCGCTTGTTTTAGAAATTAGCTCTAAGTCAATTAAAATTTCCCCCCAGGGGCACGCGGGTGGCTCAGTCCGTTAAGTGGCTGCCTCCAGGTCATATCATGATCACAGGGTCCTGGGATTGAGCCGCACATTCGGCTCCCTGCTCAGTGGGGAGCCTGCTTCTCCCTCTGCTTGCCGCCTCCCCTGCTTGTGCTCTCTCTCAAATAAGTTAATAAAATCTAAAAAAAATTCCTCCCAAATTTATGAATTATTAGAAGGAATGCTTGAGTAAAGGAAACACAACCCCAGTATTCAAAGGCCGCCTCAGGACACAAGGAGCAAAGTCTGAAAAGTGAAATGACAATTTACTACCCAACTGCCATTTAATAACAGGATTACCTCACGTCTTTACCATCATCTCAGCTTTTAAAACCATTTTCATGGATTCCGAGCCAATCTGATACTTACAAACTGCTAGGAGACAAGGAAATAGTGTTAGCTTCATTTTTTAGCCAAGAAACGGCTGCAATAAGGCAGTGGCCATCTGAGACTGGAAGTGGAGATCTCTGGAATGTCCAGCGGCCCGTGGCGTACTTACTAGAACAGGCTCCCACACAGGTGACGGTCTCACAATTTTACATATCTTCAGAAGGAGTGGTTAACAATGTCAGACCAGGGGCGCCTGGGTGGCTCAGTGGGTTAAAGCCTTAGCCTTCTGCTCAGGTCATGATCTCAAGGTCCTGGGATTGAGCCCCACATCGGGCTCTCTGCTCAGCAGGGAGCCTGCTTCCTCCTCTCTCTCTGCCTGCCTCTGTGCCTAGTTGTGATCTCTGTCTGTCAAATAAATAAATAAAATCTTTAAAAAAACAAAACACAACAAAACAAAAAATGTGAGACCAAATGGTCTCTGAAATGAAATGCAGCTTATGAAGCTTTCCTTTTTATTCTGAATTCATTTACTGAATTCATTTACTATAAACTGTAACTGTACTTCTTTAAGAGTAAATAACTCACTTGGGCCAGCCAGTTCTTGGTGCAAAATCTGTACTGATTACCCAGTGTGAACAGAGTACTGCTACAGCTGTGACTGAAGGAATACTACAGGAAGGGTAAGGGACTTCAATCAGAGCTAACATCCTTACTCGGTAGGGGGGACTGCCTGCATTTACTATATTCTTATAATTCTACTTTGCTAAATAAAAATTTTTTCCTCCAGCGCTTCTGGAAAAATGCACTGTTGGCGCCCCTATGACATCCTCAGTCACTTACGTTGGGCAATGAAAAAAACTGGTATTAGAGAAAATATTTCTACCTAATTCTTTTAACTCAACGAGAACACAACCCCAGCAAGTGACATCCTAATAATCTACACCTAGTGGCTACTTTCCATAAACTACGGCGCATGAGCAAGAAGTATGTTTCTTAGATCACTTGGGTCTTTATTCACTAATAACACAACCACTAGAAGAAAAACCAGACCCGACTGCACAGGCATATCCGAGAGATGGTAATATCAGCGATACAAATTACAGGCCTCCTCTGAATCGGACACCACCCTCAATCTTAGAGGGCTTCCTGCTCAGTAAAATCTGCCTTAATTGGTTTTCTTTCTGTTGTTGCTGTTGAAAAACAGAGAGAGTGAGCCAGCCCAGGCAGCATCATGGGAATTTCACACACACACACACACACACACACACCCTTTAAAGACCAAGTGAGTACATCTAGTTTTTAAGGAAATACTAGTAACAAGGAACAGGTTGAGGGTATTTTCCACTGGTTTAAAAATAAAGCATTCTACCCTTTAAAAAAGAAAAAAACCTTAGAATTATAGAAACAGGAAGCAGCAGCTGGATTTATCATCCTTCATTTCCTCTGAGAGTCAGAGTAAGGAACTCCCCATCGAGACAAAAGCCACAGAGGGGCAGCCTCCGCCTGCTCCCCCCCACGACCACATGCCGGGGCTGCGGGCCATGCAGAACTCTGGTTGGCCACTTCAAACTCCAACTGCTCACTGTATCTTCGAAAGCTTTCCATGGCCAGGCCCTATATTTCGACAAAATGAAAAATATGACCAGAATGGAAATACACATACGTAATGTCCCCATGCTAGAAGAGCCCAGCTCCCCCTCTCCCGCGGGTCTCTCTCCAGGGCCCGCTCCCCGAGGCCTCTGCAGCCTTGTTCTGGTGGCGTGTGTTGGAGAGAGCAGGAGGGCCGGGCTCAGCTGCCCTCAGCCACGTGTGGCTGTGGCTGACATTCTCTCACGTGTGAAAGGCCACAAGGCCACCCAATTTCGCACGGTGGTAACGGGTGGTCTGTGGGATGACGAATGCCTCAACACCTTCCAAATCACACGTAAATCACAACACCCAGAGTAACAGCCACATACATGCTCGGAGAAGGGGTGTTACCAGTTCCGAAGCTTTCACAAATAGTATCTTCTCGTTTGATCCTCAAAACGACGCTGTGGCTTACGTGGCGGTGGCGGCAGCCGCATCCCCACCGGCACGGTTATTAGCGGGTTTTGTAAGTGAGCTAGCCGAGAAGCGCGTAATAGGGAAACCGCGTCTTAACTCCGTAGCAGAATCCAGATCACCGGAACGCATTCCTGGCAGTCTATAAGAGGTAAGCACTAAGGCTGGGAGTTATGAAAGCTGTTCCCATTTCAGGTCTGCTACCCTGGGCAAGTCCCTTAACCTCTCCAGGCAACATGATTCATCCATCTGTCACCAGGCTGGTGGGAGACAAAAATAAAAGGAGACCCGATTCCAGCTCTTCAAGAACTCACTTGGAGGCAAGGGTGGGGGATGGAAAGAAGTGACACATAAACAGATTAATTATAAAATGGTATTTACTTAAAATACGGAGTTGGACAAAGTGCCTTGGGATCACAAAGCAGGAAATGACTAACTTTGGGGGACTCATGGAAGAATTCCTCTCATTTGTAAACTGGGAAAAGAAGGAAATCAGACTGCACATTTACCCATGTCTCTTTTGGGGCTAAAGCTCTCAGAAAATTAGGCCGAGAGAGATCACTGGCACTATCAATATGCAGCACAAGGCCTCTTATACACCTGTATGTCCCCAACACGTCATTTAAAAAATAATGTGGGTCCTTATGTGCTAGAAAAGTGTATTTCAGAAATCTCTGAGCAGCAAGATTTTTCAGAATATTACTCAAATAGGGGCACCTGGGTGGCTCAGTTGGTTAAGCATCTGCCTTCAGCTCAGGTCATGATCTTGGTGTCCCAGGACAGCCCCCCATCAGGCTCCTTGCTCAGCGGAGAGTCTGCTTCTCCCTCTGACCTCTCCCCCTCATGCTCTCTCTCTCAAATAAATATATAAAATCTTAAAAAAAAAAAAGAATATTACTCAAATACAAATCATACTTGGAAGTCCGTGTAAGTCTATGGGAGCTGGGTCTATAGTTAGCCCTATTCGTACTAATGACAGGACTTAGATCCTAGAGCCAGATTATCTGGGTTAAACTCGACTTTACTAGTTACTAGCTGTGTAACTAGCTAAGTTACTCCATCTCTTTGTGCTTCAAATTCCTCACATATGAAATGGTGGTAGTGGGGTGGGGGTTGGGAGGGCCTAGTGGTAGGGATCATAGTAACACCATCACCTACTTCACGGGGTTGTTATGAGGATTAAAAGTACATACGAGTACTTAGAGCAGTTCTTGGCACACGATAAAGGCTGAGTTAGCTACTGTCGTGATTTGCAAAAGTGTAATAGGCATTTTGGGACAATTCTACAGATACTCTCTTACACCTGCGAGCTCCCAATTTAGTCTCAATCCACAATTTTCATTTTTCAGAAATTTATGGAAAGTTCAGTTTATCAATAGTGAAATGTTGGTTAGCTGCTCCAGAAATACATTGCATTAGATCTGCTTAAATGAAACATATAAAGTATGATTTAAAAAACTCATTTCTAGGGGTGCCTGGGTGGCTCAGTGGGTTAAAGCCTCTGCCTTAGGCTCAGGTCATGATCTCAGTCAGGGTCCTGGGATCAAGCCCCGCACCAGGCTCTCTGCTCAGCAGGGAGCCTACTTCCTCCTCTCTCTCTGCTTGCTTCTCTGTGATCTCCATCTGTCAAATAAATAAATAAAATCTTAAAACAAACAAACAAACAAACTCATTTCTAGTGACAGATCCAAAACTAACACAGGCAATACAGGCCTATGGTGATAGAGATGTTTGCATTTCACAAAACTGTCCACCTTTAAAGTGACTACACAGGAGTTTTGGATGACATTTTGAAATTACAGAAAAGCAGAAAATGAAAGAGGAAGGATGCCTATATTAGCACAAATTTTTTTTCTATTTAGTTTTATATTTAAATCATTTATAATATCTTAAAATCATAAACATTCAAAGTAATACTAAATATGTAAATTAACCACCTACTGAAAAATATAAGCATTTACTTATTTTTTTTAAAGATTTTATGTATTTGACAGACAGATCACAAGTAGGTGGAGAGGCAGGCAGAGAGAGGAGGAAGCAGGCTCCCCGCTGAGCAGAAAGCCCGATGCGGGGCTCGATCCCAGAACCCTGGGATCATGACCTGAGCTGAAGGCAGAGGCTCAACCCACTGAGCCACCCAGGCACCCCAAATAAAAGCATTTAAATAACAAAGTTTTTTTTTTCATTTTTCTCACTGAATTCACACAAAATTTCAGGAAATTATTTGGGCTGGTAACAGTATTTTATCATTATTTATGGTAATCATCAGCTGAAATGGATTGAATGCAGATAAAATTAAACTTCTATAAATCAAACTGCCATGTTTTAATTGGCAGCATTAGCAACACTCACCAAACCAGAAGACTCTGCATTTAATATTTAATATATTAAACATTATGATCTCATTGGCTCTCAACCAACATCAATACTTACTGACTCTTGGGGCTTGTGGTTTTCATCTTAGTCAATAATGCTTAGGTTCAGGCCTCAAAATTAATCATTAAAACCTGCTGCTACAAAAAGTGTTCACTAGAACCCCAAAAGAATAAAAAGAGAGGCATGGTATTTATCATACTCTTATGTTCTGGAAAGAATGGGATACTTTTTCTCAATACAAAATAGGTTTATTCTGTGACTCTACTTAATGCTTTAAAACATATCCATAGAAAATGAAGTGAAATACTTCAACCTATAATTTACTCGGATTCAAGTCTGTGTTAGGCACGTTTGGGGAAGGGTTTTATGAAGAGTAATTGGTACAATTTCTTGAGACAAGCTGAGGAAAATTATTTCCCTAATTTTATAGGTAAAAAAAAAAAAAAGCTTAGAAATGAGAAATGTTAGGTAACATCCTCACAAAGCCACAGAACTAAAAACTGAGAGACCAGGGGGTGTCTGGGTGGCTCCATCAGTTTGGCTTGGGTCATAATCCTGGGGTCCAGGGTTAGAGCCTTGCACCATGCTCCCTGCTCAGCGTGAAGTCTGCTTCTCCCTCTTCCTCTGCCACTCCTCCCTGCTTGTGCTCTTTCTCTTGCATATAAATAAAATCTTTAAGAAAAAAAAGATAGCATTCAACATTCAAATAATTCAGTGTCATGTATTAAGTTTCACTTTTATACCAGTAGTATGTTCAGAAAATAGATGAAGAAGATTCTTTCATCCTTTTATCTGCCTAAGTACATTGTGTGACATTCTTGTATATTTGGTGCAATGATTTAGAACTTCTAGATTACCTGAGGGCCACAAACTATTCCAATTAGCAAGTGTCCAGACTGCCCTTTTACTGTTTTGTAATAAAATATTAAAATAATGTAACTAGTTTATGTACCAGGATAGCTGTTACTGTAGGCTCAGACAAAAGATAATTTAACAGTTAATCAACCCTTCTGAGACAGCTTTATGATAAAGGTGACTCTAAAAATACCAGGTTGTTCTAAGAGAAACTATATTCAAAGTTGATCCTGTTTTCCTAAAACAGTGAATGCTCTGGGTACCCCAAGTTCTATTTCTAGAAATGGTAGGAAAGTTCTGGTAGGACTCTAGTTCCGGCACTGACCAGCTACTGGATCCTAGCAATCTCTAGGTCTTAGGTTCTTCACTTGCACAATAGTAAGACTGTATTAGATTATCTCTTCCTTCCTGACATAAAAATTTAAGATTCAGTTCACACTTAAAATCCAAACTCAAATATATCCTTCCACAAAAGCCATCTGCCTCCCATCCTCACCCCGAGGCACAATGAGCTGCTCAGAGTAGCTGAGTCCCCACACGATTTTATTCACTGTTCATTAGGGTAGTCATTAGGATATAATTATCTGCTTATCCAACAGAGTGTACGTTATTCCAGAGGAGAAACTACGTCTTATTAATCTTTGTGTATCTGTCATATACACAAAGGTATGCAACAAATATTTTAAAAACAAGTTCTTCGAACCATGGTATCAAGCAAGCATTCATGTGATACCCCGATTGTCGGGGCTCTAGACCACATTCTGGAGATGAACCAAAGTTCCCACCCATAAAGTATTTGCAACTTAGAAATAGGACAATCATGTGTTAGGATGATTAATAATACAAGTTTAGTACATTTTAAGACACAAGTTTAGGTGAGTTCTGTAGAAAAAAACATGCTCTTGGAGTTTAAGATATCTAAGACTCTTTGATGCTTATCTTTTTATGACCCACCTTGCAAACACTTAACGATTTTTCCCTCCTCCACTATTCCTCTATATAATGGGCATGAATCCATGTCATGCTCTTTTTTTTTTTAAGATTTTATTTATTTATCTGAGAGAGAGAGAGAGAGCAGGAGCAGGGGGGAGGTTTAGAGGGAGAAGCAGACTCCCCACTGAGCAGGAAGCTGGACGTGGGACTCGATCCCAGGACTCTGGGATCATGACCTGAGCTGAAGGCACACGCTTAACCGACGGAGCCACCCAAGCGCCCTGTCAAGCTCATTTTTAATGATTCGATTGTTCAGGAGAAAAAGCGATCTCCAAAGAGTAGCGGCTTATTCAGAGGTGGAAAAGACTTAGACACTTGGAGATAAGCAGAAGAAAAAAAGTTTAGGAAAGATTAATATAAACACTTTTAATGGGGTGGTATGAGTTAAAGTGTGAGGTTACCTCAGGCCAGGGCATGGAAAAGAAAAGAAGTAAAAATATATGTTTTTTGGCCTGGAAGTGTTTAGCTTTCAAGTTCCCAAACAAAATTTTATGTAGTACTTGTCGGTTCTCTGGTATTTATTTTTCTTGCTCATGCACATCCCGGCGGTTAGCAACAAAAGGGAGTGAAGGCTGCTGGCACTGGTGCATAGAGGCTCGGGAGAAGACAGGAAACCAGTACCTGAAGGATGGCCAAGAAGCCCTTCGGGACCCTTTGCTGGAAGCTCACAGTAGCCTCCCTGCAGGAATAAACGCTGACAGGTTTGCATGGAGGAGAATGAGTGACCCACTCTTTCGTGTTTTTTTCCTCAAGTAACATCCAAATTGAGATGAGCTGGGGTATGTATCACAAACCCAGATTCCTGGGCTCCACGAAGACCTACCGCTTTCTACATGAGCCCCCCAATCTGTGAAAGAGCCTCCGACAGGCTGAAACACAATGAGAAGTAAAGCAAACTCAATGCAGTCTGGGAACTCCTGCGGGCAAGGCGGAGCTGAGATGACTCAGCAGGTTAGAGTCCTGACCCTTTACTTCTGGACTCATTATTCTGGTTCTTATCCAGTGGCTACTACAAATGCACAGGCACGGATTGGTCTTACTCCAGAGCCCATCTGAGAACAACATGGAACGGCTAACACAGCTCCGCACAACACATGGGTGGGTTTCCCCTAAGAAAGCTGGCCCAGGGTCCTGGTTGACAGCCAGCTCCGAAAGTCTGGCTGAGAACACTAACAAAAAAGTCATGGTCAACCTTAAATTCTGCAAAATTCTATTCTACAGAATGGCACAGAAGTTGGGGAAAGTAGAAAAGAGACATTGGATGGGAGGTGGAATTGTGGGGTTCTGTCAGTGACACGCTGCAAATCAATTTCCAAAGCTATGAAATTAATCATGGTAATAATAATAATAGGGGCACCTGGGTGGCTCAGTGCGTTAAAGCCTCTGCCTTCAGCTCAGGTCATGATCCCAGGGTCCTGGGGTGGAGCCCTACATCAGGCTCTCTGCTCAGTGGGGAGCCTGCACCCCCCCCCAACCCCCGCCTGCCTCTCTGCCTACTTGTGATCTTTGTCAAATAAATAAAATAAAATCTTAAAGAAAAGTAATAATAATAGTAAAATTCCTTTCATTGACTTTTTTTCCCTATGCTTCAGCAGCTGCAATGCACCTGCTTCTGTCTGAGCTGAGAGCTATTGCACAAGGTACTTTGTCTCCTGCTTATTCACATCTGGGCTAAGTTATATATACCACCAAATATATGTAAGGCAATACAGTTTGGCTCTTTATGAAAAGGAATGAGTCCTCTCATAATGTTTTTTGTTGTTGGTTTTTTTTTTTTTTTTGGTCAAATAAGAATTATTTTTTTAAAGCCAGAACGTGCTCTTGAAAGCAGCTTTAGGTGTAGGAAGGGCTCAGAAGTAAAAAGGGATGGGGGCCACATAAAATGTGCTCAACTCCACATTTAAAGCTTCAGCTAAAGGATGAAGAAGCCCCAGGAAGGGCAATCTCAGGTCAATCACACTGACAGATGCCTAATCTCCATTCTTCACCAAGTGTCCCTAGGGAGCAAGGCCAGGTCTAATCTACCCTTGGAGACTCGGGGGCAGGTATCCTAAGAGGACTTTTATTTATTCTCCTCATGTTATCTCCTGCACAAAATTCCCCACAATAACAGATGTGGCCTCTCCACCTTCTCTTTCCCCTTTCTTCCCTTCCAGATCTGCCTGCCTGCAGAAACGATGCATTCTGGACTCCTCTCCTGCTGGGTGGTAGAGGGCTTAACCTGCAGCTGCCAGCTTCTGCTGTCTTGCTCTGGCTGGGAAAGAGTGGGTACTCTATCTAATTCAAGGATGAAATTTCAGAAGGCCCATTTGACTGCAGACTCAAAGCCACATTCTCCAAAAAGCATTTTCAGTAATAAAGATGACATATTGCTGTCCATCAGCCTGGCTCCTTTATCTTTCTCAATGGCTTTTTTTTTTTTAAGATTTTATTTATTTATTTGACAGAGAGAAATCACAAGTAAGCAGAGAAGACGGCAGAGAGAGGGGGAAGCAGGCTCTCCGCCGAGCAGAGAGCCTGATGCGGGGCTTTATCCCAGGACCCTGGGATCATGACCAGAGCCGAAGGCAGAGGCTTTAACCCACTGAGCCACCCAGGCATCACTCTCAATTTTAATTTGGGCAATGGAGGAAGGGTTATTTTTGGGTCCCCTCAAACCTCGAGAGTGGGTAGGTCACCTTGGTTTGTCTATGGTATAGTTTTTAGCAACTATTTATTGAAGATGAAGGTGAGAAGGAAATGAAAATAATCTATCTGGTCTTATTTGTTCGTGGGTGGTTCCGCGACCATATCCTATCACACCAAGTTTCTTGGGAAGGCAGTCCAAATCATGGTATCCAAATTTGTGTGAAATCTTACAGGGAAACAATTCATCTAAACTATATTCAGGGACGCCTGGCTGGCTCAGTTGGTTGGGCGGCTGCCTTCGGCTGAGGTCATGATCCCAGCGTCCTGGGATCGAGTCCCACATCGGGCTCCTTGCTCGGCAGGGAGCCTGCTTCTCCCTCTGCCTCTGCCTGCCACTCTATCTGCCTGTGCTCCCTCTCTCTCTGACAAATAAATAAATTAATTAAAAAAAATTTAAACTATATTCAAAAGAGAAACAGCTTTATCAAACATATTATTGATGACTTAGCACACAGGAATAGGTTTTTGACCTAGGGGGAACATGAAACACCTGGAAACTTCTTCCAAGTATTTTACAAGCCAAATGATAAGGTGAAAATTTAACCCTTAGTATAAGTTCTAGAACCATGACAAGCAGAGATACCAGACAGCTAACCAAGCGATTTTTAAGATGTGTCATGATTACAATGTATCTCGCACAACCACCCTGAAATAAGGATTCTTCACAACCTCAAATTAGGGGAGAAAACTGTGCTATGGTTCTCTCTCTTCCCATGATTACTCAGCTAATTAATGGTGGCAGCCTTGAGACCCAAACCCAGGCCTCCTGATGGTAAAACCCAAGTGCTTTCTATGATGGCATGATGCTGGAACCTGGACGCTAAAGTGTCTACACCCTCCTGTGCCGTCTTCTAGAGATCTGGGCAGCAAAAAACAAAAGTAACCTGCAGCAGACAGAAGAGCAAGCTAGCTCACCAAGGTTAGATTCCCCTGACCGTCTATATTCTTCCTCAGTCCTTTTAAGGAAGAAGAGTACGTGAACTCATTTCATTTCATTTTATTTCCTTCCTTCCCTTCCCTAGGCCTGACCCACAAAGACACAGCCGAGGAACCAGACCAGTGGGAAGCTGAGATCTCTAAAAACAGTTTCACATCTGTGAAATTATAGGATGCTCCATTAATTCCAAAGAGAAGCCGGAGGTCCAATTTTCTCGAATTCCCCAGGGGTCAGATGGTCATTACAGCTGGGACGAAAACCGCAGCGGAGCCTGGGGACTCTTGAAAGAGCCAAGCTAATGGTGAAATGTTTTTGGCTTTGAAGGAAGCATGGGGGGAGGATAGGAGAGTTCCTTTGAGTGCGCCCAAAGACATCTCTGTTTTCATTCTGTCCCCTCACTTGAATTCTTGAGCCCCACCTTCTGTGGTCTCTTCTTAGAAAAACAGCACAGCCTTGAGTCCTGAGAAGAGGGAAGTTGGGTGGCCTCAGGCTAAACTGGGAATTCCAGGATGATACTCTTATGGACAAAAACAATGAGTAACAGGAGCCTCCCAAGCCACTAAATAAATAAATGACTACTGGATGTCAGATACCAGAGTTATTAAGATGATCTTAAAAGTATACTTATGTTGGGAAGAAATCAATTTCAGAGGCAACTATAAAATTTGTGGGCTCAATCTGAGGCATCAAATTAGTCTTCAGGGGCGCCTGAGTGGCTCAGTCAAGGTTGAGCATCTGCCTTCGGCTCAGGTCATGATCCTTGGACCCCAGGATCACAACCCAAGCCGAAGGCAGACCTGTAACAGACTGAGCCACCCAGGCGCCCTGGAAACCCTCTTTTTAAAAACAAATCAGTCAACAACACCAGAATACTAAAAAGACACATTTCAATGTGTGTAACTGTGCTTGTGTGAAGAGTGAGAGGTAAGATACCTAATAACCAGCTTTTCTGGCTTAATCCTGCCTGTTTCCCTCAGTGGTGAGAACAGTGTCACCTGAGTGGAAATTATACTTGGCAATGTGATCCTGTGCACCTCATTGAAAAGGCATCCCTACCAGACAACTTTTACTGTGATCTGATACAGCGTAAAAAATAAACCAAACACGAAGAGAATGAAAAACGATGGCATTACAGAGAAAGATACTACCTGCTATATTTAAGAGGAAGCTCTTTCTTGTCAACAATTCAAACCACCTCCATCTTGATGGAAAGAAACTCAGTACCAGTTCTTCCTCTCCTCAAACACAAAGCACTACCCCCTTCCCCATGCTGTTCCCAGCCCACCAGACCTCCCCAGCTCCTCTCCCTTTGAACACTTAGTACAGTGTCATGGTTATGAGCAGGGCTCAGAAAAATCCCACCACGAGAGTAAAAATTCTGGCTCCGCCATTTATTAGGTGTCTGACCTTCAGGTTGGTTACTTAACATCTCTGTCCCTCCTTTTCTCTCGTCAGTAAAATGGAAAAAAACAGCACTCATCTGAGGCTATGGTGAGGCACTAACGAATCCAGACAGGTACACCGTAGCACGGTGCCTGGCACGTTGTAAGCACTCTATACAGCCAACTCTGAGTGATGTCGACGATACCAACAAGGACATGTGCTTAACCAGACTGTGGTGAAAACAAGGACCTGGGACCCCATACGTCCCCCAGGCAACCACACGGAGAGTCCACTAGAAAAGAAGCCTCTCTTAATCTGTAGCCCCAGGGGACGCGACTTGACTCTTCTTCTCAGTGGCTCCAGTGGCTTATCAGAAGGGGCAGGCTCTAAGGACCAAAGCCAGGGCAGGAGAGATATGGAAGAACAGAGACAGAGTGCTTGAGTCTGGAAGAAACTAGTCTGGGGCGGCTCTGAGAAGCAGTGGCCAATAGTTGACAATCATGGGATTTAGAACTTAGAAAGAAAGTAACAGGCCAGTCAGATAGGCACATTTTGTTAATAGGCAAAACTCTCCACCACCTTTCCTTCAAGGTCCCTTCAGAAGGAAGCATCTTCTAGAAAATCCTCCGCCTCTAAGCTCCTGTAGCACTCCTTCACATTTTTATGGCTACTTTTTGCATCTAATTGTTCTGGAGAATAACCGATGTCTTGATTTGATTTTAATTTCTGGAAGGAGTATGTGTGGGCTTATATTCCTGCATCTTTCTTCCTGGCCTATCTCTGTCCCAAGGCTGAACCCCCACCGTGGACATTTTCACCTGGAAAGTACACAGTGTGGTGGAAGGCTCTGAGTGAGCCAGGGCTACAGAGAAACCTGTTATGATAGTAAAATAAGCACACAGGTAGCTAGGTCTAGAGAAAAGGGCACGGACCAAAGCAGTGTGCTTGCTTTTATCTCTCTGAGGCTTTTCTGAAAACGCTGAGTCCCAGAAGTTCACAGGTAAAAGATGAAGCCTTCAGTGATCCTAAATACTGAAAAGATTATACAGTTCCCCCCAAACAGAACTTAAATTGACAAACCATAAAATACTAAGGAAATCCAGCAAAAGTCTGCTTTTCCCCCATGGTGGTCACTCTTTTTCTTTTTTAAAGCAGTGAATATTAGATTCTTTTGAAAACGTTTTCTAGTGGTGTATTTGCTTTGCAGGTGTCCTAAACACACGTTTCACTTGCCTACTTGGTAATCTAGCCCTACTTGGGCACCACAGGACTCCCTCCACACACTGAGAAGCAGCCCTGAAACAAGGGTGTCAGGCAAGGGCGGGAGGGTGGAGAGGGAAGAGTGAAGAAGGCAGGAGCCACCGAGGAGACGGCAGCTGGAAATGGGGCAATGACCCAATTCGAGGGAGATTTGTGACTTCGATATCTGCCAGCTTCAACCTGGAGAGAACTGCAGAGAACCTTCTCCTTTTACGGGAGAGAAGTTACAACCCATTGGTGATGACTTACTCAAGGCCAAAGCTGCCAGTGTGAGGCAGAGCAGCGACCGGAAGACAAGTCTCTCAAGGCCTCCTGGGAGCCCTTCCCACTTAGGCCACCCCCTCCTCTGTTTGCTCAAAGGCGTCGGGGATCAGGGCTCAGACTGGCGGCTCAGAACACAAGCCGCCATGAGAAAGCGCTGCGGTCTCCCCCTGCCTCAACGCCACGTGTTGAAAGTCAATAGAAGAGGCAAAAGAGACTAGGCCCCTGGTTATCCCATTTTTCTGACGAAGCCATTTGCCGTTCTGAAAGGATTCACTGGAACTAGAAATGCCTAGGCACAATCTGTTCCCAGGCCAGGAGGAAGTCTGGCTGGATGGGGCCCAGGCTTGACAACGGATGGCATGAAAGCGCACAGTGCCAGAATTACGCACCATTTACATTCCTGGCGCCCCTCCTGCCTCCACCGGTTGTTGCCGAAGAAATGAAATCACCACTGGATACGGGGCTTTGTGGTTTCCTGATTCCTGAGGGAGTACGACTGTGAAGGATGCTGGGTGAGGACAGGACACGGAAACCCAATGAGACGGCTGCTTTAAGAACAGCCTTGAAAGGGACAGTGTTGTGGTTTTGCGGGTCATAAAACTGGGGCAGACACAGAAAATTACTGTGAGGCTCAACAGAAGCTCCTGCTAAGTGCTCTGCATGGGTTGTGGACCCTCCCTCGTTTTAATTACAATTTAGATCTCTTGAGTGATAGAGTGATAAAAGCTTTTCTTTCTAAGATTTTATTTATTTATTTGACAGAGATCACAAGCAGACAGAGAGGCAGGCAGAGAAGGGTGAAAGCAGGCTCCCTGCCAAGCAAAGAGACCTATGTGGGGCTCGATCCCAGGACCCTGAAACCATGACCTGAGCTGAAGGCAGAGGCTTAACCCACTGAGCCACCCAGGCGCCCCTGATAAAAGCTTTCTTGATGAAAACTCGCCTCTTCCTTGGAGAGTGACTTTCTCTAAGTACCACTGTGCTGCAGTGCCTACCTCAAGTGGGAAACATATACATGGCACCTGACCTGGACCAAGCATCCCTTTTAATCTTGGGGTTTTGCTGATGTACATAAATCCCTCAGCCTCATTCCTGTTCCAGATCCCAAACATCTCCACAAAATCAGGCAAATGAAGAGGAAAACAGATGACTACATCTCATGCCTTCTTTCTTCCTTTGAATCCTCTCGAAGCACTCTATGTAATAAAAAGATCATTTCTCCCAAGGGAAAGCACGTGAGACCTGCATAAAACACTTATGAGCATTAGCATCGCGACACCCCCCTTCTTGGTCCCCATCTACATGCCTCAGCCACTCTGTTCCCTCTGCCGGGAATATCCAGCTTTCTCGGGACTCATCTTGACTTCCTCTTTTGATGCCCATCAGTGCCTGTGGGACGCCTTCCCAAAATCTCTATGCCAGTAACTTACTCCTAATCCTTCATTGAGGCTCTCAGAGTGCCCTGTGCATTTTGGAACCTGCACACCCTTTTACAATTAACTGGCTCTGCATCTGTCTTCTTGACTGAGCTGTAAGGTTCTCCAGGGCAGGGACCATTACTTATTCATGTCTGTTTCCCCAAGGACAAGTCGCAGCACCTGGCACACAGCAAGCATGCAACACGCACGCCGCTGCGGGGCATTCTTACACACGGTCATTAACTGGATTCTTAAAGTGACACGTAGGCGGGAATTGCTAAGTCTCATTTTACAAAGAATTTAGGTGCAGAAGGGTTTCAGAAGCTCCCCAAGGCCACCATTTCTAGTACCTTCTGGCCCCAGGCCAAATCTGCACTGGCCCACACTGCAATCAGTTAACCATACAAGCTCTCTAGAGCAGATAAAAGAGAAAGCACTGATCCTCTGCTGTAGGCATCTATGTAGTGACCTGCACATTTGAAGAAGAGATACAAAATGTTCAAATATGGATAAAATCGTTGTTCTGCAAGCAAGAACACTGATCGGATCTGGAGATGGAATTCACACTTAATTCTTTTCTCGAGGACCCTTATGTCCTCACGCTCTGCATTAACGTCTGGTGGATGAATTAGAGACAGACAAAAAAGTTCATCTGATTAAAGACTCATGAGACAAACCGTCTCTGGTTAAACCACCAAGGGGGCCTCCGGCACCTTGAGAGGGCTGGATGTAGGACAGTGGCACCAGCAGCTAGAAGGTGCTTGGACGGGGCTGAGTCGCCATGAGGGCTCAGAGAAGCAACTCTACGTGGGAACTGTGGCTGCTGGCAGGACAGGACTGCTTTGGGTTTCTGACCCTTCATAACCCTCTTAAGTGCACTTGAAACTCCTCAGCTGAGGAGAGCAGTTTTTAGCACAGCTGTACCCTTGAAAAATGGGAGGGAGCGGACATGGCTGGCCTGGCATGTGGGCCGCACGCATATCTGCACCAGAAGGGTTGAAAGGCTCCTCAGCAGGGCTGCCTGGGTGGCTCAGTGGGTCAAGCATCTGACTCTCAGTTTTGGCTCAGGTCCTGATCTCGGGGTCATGAAATGTGATCTCAGGGTTATGAGATTGAGCTCTGTGTTGGGCTCTGCGCTCAAGGCAGAGTTTGCCTAAAACTCTCTCTCCCTCTCCTTCTGCCCCTCCCTGCCACAAACTCACTCTCTAAAAATAAAGATAGAAATACACCTTAAAGACTGTGGACTCTGAGAAACAAACTGAGGGTTTTGGAGGGGAGGGGGGTATGGGGATGAGTGAGCCTGGTGGTGGGTATTAAGGAGGCACATAGTGCATGGAGCACTGGGTGTGGTGCATAAACAATGAATCTTGGAAAACTGGAAAAATTAAAAAAAAAAAAGCTTCTGGGCAATTCTAGTGCACAGAGTGAAGATGACAAGCCCAGCTTCAAGGTCTTCTGGGCCCTTCCTTTTCTGTGTGTCCACCAAAGTTTAAAACACTGCAGTGAAGAGCTAGCTGCTCAGCACTCTGGGGCCATTGAAACCATTTTTGCATTACTTGAAATCAACACAACATTCCTCTACTATATCCCAGACTGGGAAATTTCCCAGCCTCTTCTACTCAAACACTTTTAATGATAGGAAACCTACTACCTTAAAAGGCAATTTGGACTTATAGGCTTAGAACAGGTGAATGTTATAGGGTGCAAATTATAGATCTTCCTCCATTTATGATGGGGTTGTAGCCCATAAGCCCACTGTGAGTTGAAAATATTCTAAGTCAGGGACGTCTGGGTGGCTCAGTTGGTTAAGCGGCTGCCTTTGGCTCAGGTCATGACCGCAGCGTTCTGGGATTGAGTCCCGCGTTGGGCTCCTTGCTTGGCGGGGAGCCTGCTTCTCCCTCTGCCTCTGCCTGCCACTCTGCCTGTGCTCGCTCGCTCTCTCTCTGACAAATAAATAAATAAATAAAATCTTAAAAAAGAAAATATTCTAAGTCAAAAACACATTGAATAGGGGCATCTGGATGGCTCAGGTGGTTAAATGTCTGATTTTTTATTTTGGCTCAGATCATGATCTCAGGGTTGTGAGACAGCCCCACATCAAGCTCTGTGTGTTGGGTGTGGCACCTGCTTTGGATCCTCTCTCTCCCTCTGCCCAACCCTACCTCTAAAAAATAATTAAATAAATGAAATGTTTAAAAAAATGCATTTAATATGCCTAACCTACTAAACATCACAGTTTAGACTAGTCTACCTTAATCGTGCTCACATTAGCCTATGTCTGGGCAAATCAACCAACAGCAAGCCTATCTTATTATATTAGGTGCTGGAGAGTACATGTAATTTATTCAATACTGTACTGAGAGTAAAGGGCTGTATGGGAATGGCATGGTTGTCAGTACACGGTTGTGTACCTTCATGACCCCTGTGGCTGACTGGGAGCTCGACTGCTGCCCGACATTGTTAAGAGAACAACTAGCCTGGGAAAGATCTGAATTCACAATCTGACACACGTTTCCTGCTGAAGGTGTTATCACTTTTGCAACAATATAAAGTCAAAAAATCATACGCTGAATCATCATTAGTCGGGGGTTGTCTGTGTATCTCAGTAAAACTGTGGTGTGTGTGTAAGTGGCCCACAGCGGATGATTCTAAACTCCAATTTCCTGGGGCGTCTGGGTGGCTAAGATGGTTAAGCATCTGCCTTCAGCCAAGGTCATGACCTCAGGATCCTGGAATCGAGTCCTGCATCAGGCCCCCTGCTCAGTGGGGAGTCTGCTTCTCCCTCTGCCTGCCGCTCCCCCTGCTTGTGCACACACTCTCTGACAAGTAAGTAAATAAAAATCTTTAAGAAATAAAATAAACTTCAATTTTCTGATCCGTAGCAAGTGAGTGTATCTCCTTTGCAGGATGTGTCAGGATTGGAAAGCACCTAGTATCTGGAACACTGTGCTTCCCTTTCTCCCCCTATAGAAGAGGAGTGGAAGTCTTCCCCAACAGCCCTTTTTTGGGCTCAACTTCGATGACACTTAGAATCCATGGATACTTAATGACTCTTCATTGGGCTGTGGTTCTTCCATTCACCATCTCAGTTCTCCCGCTCCGAAATCCTTAGATTTGGTTTTGTTTCTCATTTCTTTTTAAAGATTTTATTTATTTATTTGACAGAGAGAGACACAGTGAGAGATGGAACACAAGCAGGGGGAGTGGGAGAGGGAGAAGCAAGCTTCCCGCCGAGCAGGGAACCCGATGTGGGACTCATTCCCAGAACCCTGGGAGCATGACCTGAGCCGACGGCAGACGCTTAATGACGGAGCCACCCAGGCACATTTCAGGTGCCCCTGAAATCCTAAGATTTGACAAACATTTGTGGTGGCATCACTTCCAGAGCATCAGTGGATTCTGGTACACGCACATACCATCAGCTGCTTACTCATGCTAAATATCTTACAAGTTTAGGAGCCCAAGACTCCCCCCCACCCACATACCTGGAATCAGCTGCCTACAGGTGCTGCACCGTATATGTAGGCTCAGCAATATTTCGGAGAGATAATGTGTCACCTTTATTTAGCTCCTCAGGAGTAAGTACAGGGATGAGCTGGGAATTCCTTCTGTTACCTGCTGTGCCAGGCAAGGTGCCCTCCAATTATACCCTGACTGTGTTGTTCCCTCACTGTAAGCTTCCAGGACCAGACACCCTTACCCGTTCTCCCCACCTCTGATGCTGTCACATCTGCCCAGCCCTATAGCCAGATTTATGGCTCTGGCTAGGCAGCATAATGCTGCAGAAATCAAAACAATGTGGCTAAGACATGTTCAAATCATGGCACTCTCTCACAGCAAGCCATGTCGTTTAAATTTTATTTTGAGCAAGCCATTTAACTCTGAGTATCAGCACCCTCCTCTGAAAAATGGAAACACAGCACCTTTCTACCAGGATTACTATGAAAATTGATATGTTACAACAGAACATACAGCCCAATGCCTAGTACTTAACAGATATCCAACAAGCAGACGAGTAATTGTTATCATCAGCACTGTGGTATGGCAAGTTCTCATTTTTACACTGGACTCTGCCCTGAATGCTAATCTATTTTGCTAGAACCCTGACCTCTCTGCTTAGTTCTTGCCATTTCTGTCCTCCAGGGGAGATAAAACCTGGTCCCCACAAAGGAGCTTCCCCCACCCTCCATCGTTTCTCACAGTCCCTCTCCCCACAGGCCCCAAATGTGAACTTGTAGACTTTTTAGCTCCTATCAGTACCTGCTGATCTATAAATTGAGCTGGGAATCAGGAGACCTGGAACCTAGGTCCTGCCCAGCCACTAGCTATGTAACCTTAGGCCAGCAACATAAATTTCTTGGATCTCTGTTTCCCCTTCTGTAAGATGATGGCATTAGACAACATGATCTCCAAGGCCTTTTCCTGATGCCCCCCCCCCAATCCCCTCCCTCTGGACCTCTCCCCAGCTATATCCCAATTCACCCCTCTGTCTTTCCACGCACCAAAGCGGAGTCCTCGAATAATGACTCTCTCCCTGCACTCTGACTTCCACCCAAGCCCTGGAAATGCACTATTACTGGCAAAGAATTTATACCAAGCCACTTAAGACAACAATTTCTGGAGGCTAGTCTGGAAACTAAAACTTATGTATCACATTATGTTTATTAGAGAATATATTAAAAAACCACATTGTTTATATTAAGATTATTATCTCTACTAATGATTCCAACAATTGCCTGCTAAAAGAAAATGTAATATATATACATATCTCTGTGTGTGTGTGTATATATATATACTATTTAAAAATTTTCTGGAATTTTCTGGAACACTTTCCTTTTCCTGATTATTTCCCATGGAAACACTGTCCACCCCCTCACTTCCCCTGCCCCGGGTCTAGAGATGATACTGTGCAGTGTCAATTCTATTCTGCAGAGACATTCTATCCTGGTCTCACAAATTACACACTGATGTAAACTGCTTTAAGAAAATATGACAAAGAGATCACTAAGATCACAGAAAAATTTCGAGGTGATTATTCCTTTCTTTTTAAAGAGCTCTTTCAGGGGTGTCTGGGTGGCTCAGTTGGTTAAGCATCTGACTTTTTAAAAATTTTATTTTATGATTTTATTTATTTGAAAGAGAGAGAGCACGCGCGCACACACAAGCAGGGGGTAGGGGGGTGGGGAGAGGCGGAGGGAGAAGCAGACTCCCCGCTGAGCAGGAAGCCTGACTCAGAGCTTAATCCCAGGACCCCAAAGATCATGACCTGAGCCAAATCAAGTGCTTAACTGAGCCACCCAGGTGCCCCAAACATCTGACTCTCAGTTTCAGCTCAGGTCATAATCTCAGGATCTTGAGATGGAGCCCCAAGGCTCCAAGCTCAGGAGTCTGCTTAAGGCATCCTCTCCCTATGCTCCCCCCCCGCCCCATGCACTATCTTTCTCTCTCAAATAAATAAATAAATGTCACCTCCCCCACTAAATAAATAAATAAATAAATAAAGAGCTCTTTCAGGACAACCAAAAATAATTTCACTTTCAGAAGTTCAAGGCCTCAACAACTTTTCAGAAGCTCAACTGCTCTATAAAATGGAACAGATCATATACGAATAGAAACTTGTAGATGCAAAGATATTTTAAATAATTTTTAAAGTTATGTAAGTCACCTGTTCACATATGAATTTAGAAACTAAAGATAAACCAGAAAAATGAACAGCTACATCTTTACATATAGAAGTTTTTCAAACCAACGTATATGTTACCAAGAAGATACATGCACTACACAGAAAAATTTCACTACATGCATATTTATATACAATTTCTGAGCTTGCTAAGGGCTAACTCCAGCTGCCTTTAAAATTTAAGCTGACAGGGGTACCTGGGTGGCTCAGTGGGTTAAAGCCTCTGCCTTTGGCTCAGGTCATGATCCCAGGGTCCTGGGATTGAGCCCTGCATCAGGCTCTCTGCTCCACGGGGAGCCTGCTTCTCCCCCCTTGCCCCTGCCTCTCTGCCTACTTGTGATTTCTGTCTGTCAAATAAATAAAATCTTTTAAAAAAAAGAAATTTAAGCGGACATTTGGGATAAAATAACCTGTGAGTTTTTCCAAGCTGTCAGCCTGTTTACAACAATAGCTTCAGAAAACATTCCAAGTCCGCCAAGTTTGTAAATACACAGAGGTTTAAAACTTTCGTCAAATTAAGAGAAACAAAGAAATTTGAATGCCACCTAACAAATATTTACAATGTAGTCTATGAATATAGAAGGCTTATCTTTTGGGAGGAAGTAATGGAAAAGTCCTCATATGCTCCTAGTGTGCTCAGTTATCTATTTAAGAATATGTAATGATTCTGCTTCTCAAAAATCTTCACTGTTATCACACACGTTGTTACTAATTTCCCAGCACACCTATCCATCCTCAGACAAGCAAGCCCAGGAGTTAGTCAACCCTGCTCACAGGAGCTACTGAGGTACCAGCCTGTCTGCTGAGCGATGGGGTGGGTGGGCAGAGGACCAGTGTGGCTCCTGGGGATAACAATGAAAGGACATGAGAATGGTGCAGGGAATACAGCTTTTTCCTCTTTTAAACGCATGGCTCTTTCTGAACTTGGTAGAACTTTCCATAACGTGTAAGCCAAGAGCTTCTTCACCTACACGGGATAGCTCGTATCCTGAGGGAAGGAAGGAGACAACTCTTTAAATGGTTATTTATCTTGCCTTTGGGGAAATATACTTATGTTGTTCACATCCAAATAAGGGTAAGTATCAATTATTTTTCTACACCTCAGCTTACTTAATATTGTGCTGCTACTGCACCCAAACTTTGTTGGCATCATAAGTAAAATAAGAATAAACAGGTGATGAACAAGAGACTGGGATGTTCTCCCATGCCAACCTATGAGAAAGCCTTGAATGCCCATGCACGGGGCTCTCTGTCCTGTTCCTGTCCAGGCCTACATTTATTTTATTTTTTTTTTTTTAAAGATTTTATTTATTTATTTGTCAGAGAGAGAGAGAGAGTGCGAGAGAGCACGAGAGAGCGAGCACAGGCAGAGGCAGAGGGAGAAGCAGGCTCCCCACCGAGCAAGGAGCCCGATGTGGGACTCGATCCCAGGACGCTGGGATCATGACCTGAGCCGAAGGCAGCCGCTCAACCAACCGAGCCACCCAGGCACCCCCAGGCCTACATTTGAATCAGTGATATTGCTGCAGAAAAAGTTTTGATTGCAGAAAGCTTAAGAATAGAGCAAAAGAGAATCAGCAATAAAAACTCCTCAACAGGGGCACCTGGGTGGCTCAGTAGGTTACGCCTCTGCCTTCAGCTCAGGTCATGATCCCAGGGTCCTGGGATCGAGCCCCACATTGGGCTCTTTGCTTGGCGGGAAGCCTGCTTCCACCTCTCTCCCTCTGCCTGCCTCTCTGCCTACTTGTGATCTCTCTGTCAAATAAATAAAATTAAACAAAACAAAACAAAACTCCTCAACAGGTTGAAAGAGGGACCTAAACAAAACATAATATAAACAATATATTGTTTATACATAATATAATATACATACATGTTTATACATAAAACATAATATAAACAATATAAACCTAAACAAAACAAAACAAAACTCCTCAACAGGTTGAAAGAGGGACCTAAAAAAACAAAACATAGATATAAATACTTGTATTTAGTAGGAATCAAGTCAAATGATTTAATTCAAAAAATTTTAAGAGCAGAGATCTGGGTAAAATAACTTTTTTTTTTAAAGATTTTTAAATTTATTTATTCGACACAGAGAGAGAGATCACAAGTAGGCAGAGAGGCGGGCAGACAGAGTGGGAAGCAGGCAGAGCTCGATCCCAGGGGCTCGATCCCAGGACCCTGAGATCATGACCTGAGCCGAAGGCAGAGGCTTAGCCAATGAGCCACCCAGGCGCCCTTAAAAGAACTGTCTTAACAGTTACCATGTTTATGAGAAAAAAGACTTTGACGTTCTCTTAGATTGAGAGGGTAACAGGAGACAAAGATGAGACTAGCCAACAATCAAACCTCATCAGTCGGACAATGACCAGGATGGGGAGGGGGTGGTCCCACTAATCTTTGGGCTTGTCAGAGCGTGCCTGCCATTCTGTGTTCAGTTTAGTTCTGGGCATCAAAATCCAAATGTGACACTGCTATTAGATGAACCAGGGTTGTGAAGAGTCTAGAAAGATTAACTCAAAAGCATTTAATGAGTACCACAATTCTACAAGGTATGATAAAGTGTGCTAGTACCCAGGGCTGATAATGAATGAAAATAATAACAACGAAAATAACTAGCTTATCTTATCCCAAGCATTGCTCAAAGCACTTTCTAGGTGTTAATTCATTTAACCAGACAAGGGACTTTGCTTCTTGATGATCTTCCAGATTGCTGAGGTTTCCCCATTTCTGCCCAAGTGAACAACCCCTATATTCACGTTGCATTTGATCACTTATTCTTCCCTATTTTATACCATGTTTCCCCCATTTCCTTTTGTTAAAAATAGCATTAAAAAAATTTTTTTTAAATAACATTTAAATAAGCACCAAACTGGTATACACCCATCATCGTCTAATTTTTTAAAAGTGACATTTTGGTTATAAAGTTAGTAACAAAGCAAAGAGCAAAGAAAAGTCAGAGAACACAGACACAGAGAGAGAAGTAAAAGAAAAACAAATCAGATGATTTTCCGACCTTTGTTACCACTTGCGGAGTTCCCCTCCACTTTCTGCTGTGAATACATTTGTGGTTTTCATTTTACACTGAAGTTATCATCCTGCGCATGCATATTTGTATTTGACCTGCTTAACCTGACAAGTATTCTTCCCTTTTACTCAACAGGCTGTTTACTGCCAACTTATGGGCTGTGAATATACCATATGTTTGCAGATAAAAAGCAAGGAAAATGTTCCCTCATTCGCCCCACTTTAAGTCACTCATTACTAAGTGCTTTAAGCTTTCTGAAAAGATGTCCTTGTCCTTGGAAATGAATGCTAATAGAAAAAGAGAAGTAGTCTCTTAATTGCTACTGTGATTTAATGAGCACCTACTGGATAAGGAGAAATTTTACTGAGTGACCAGATCCTTTTTCCACTACTTAAACCTCTAAGAAAAATCTTGGGTAGAGAAGAAAACCCTAAATGTAACTGCTAACTCTTAGGCAGTGACAAATCACTACCCCGTCTTGAAGAAGAGAGCCCCCCAGTCCTAAGGCAGTCTCTCCTGCTCTTCAATGAAATGGCAGAAGGAGGAATCTTAGGCTACTGACGTTCCTACTCCCTGCCAGGGATAAGGGGCTATATATACCTTAGAAAATGGGAGCGAGAACTTCAAAGACTGATGAAATTCATCACGGATGATATATGACAGGGAACAGATTGTCTCATTAATATCCCTCTCTCCTCTCCTGCACCTCTTCTTACGGAGATAAAGGGACAGAAGGAAAAAATGCAAGTCAGTCTATACGTCCAAATAATATCTGGTTACACCTGAAGAAAAATAATGGGAAGGAGTCTGGGGAGTGAACTTAAACGCCTTTTTGACTGTTCTGCTTCCACAGCTTGACAGCTCAAGTCACAGCTCGTGGTACTGAGGTTGCCGGCACTCTTCCCATGAAGGGCTCTGCACGCCAGGTCTTCACTAATGCCTGAGCCCGAGTGGCTTATTCCATTGAAGTAAAAGGTTAAGGAATGGCCGTCAATCCAGCAATAGTAAAATAAGGATTCTCTGGGAGGTTTAGGAAACGTTTCTTAGTGCCATAAACAGGAAACCGATTATTGCCTTCTTGCTCTTTCCAAATCCCCTAAATTCAGAAACATCTTCCTCTGGGCAGTTTAATACTCTGGTACTAACCTTCCTAGGATGTCCTGATGCCATTATGAAGGTAATATATCCCAAACCCGTCAGAAAATTAATGATCAAGGCAGAAACGAAATGGAAAACAGAGGGCTATTTGTTAAGGTATTAAGCTCCTCGTCATTTTTTAGAAGAAAGATGTTATTTCTGGGCCCTCATGTTTCCTTTATGACTAATGATGCATGCATATTTTAAAATGTAAACAATGCTGTATGTGCATTTTAGGTCGAAGCAACAGCATAAGCAAAGGCACAGAGGTAGGCCCAAGTTCATCATATGCCTAAGGTTAACATGCCTGTGTGTCTGGAGCAAAACTGTATTGAGTCATACAAAACGAAGCCAAAGGGTTAAGGTTTCACTAGATTTCAGAGGACACTGAAATTCAAGGGAGTTTGGTGGTTTTATTTAGTAGGGCAACAGAGAGACCATGCAAATTCATAATAACACAGAACAAAGCTTTGGAAAGCAGAGTGACCCCATGATACATGAGATACAAGGTAGCAGCGATGAAGGGGGTGGTTAGAGCTGCTGGAGCCTGGCTGGGGGGTTGTTACATTGTGTGGCTGGTGATGAGGTCAAATCTGCTATCCGTGGGACCAAGAAAGAAGAACGGGGCACCTGGGTGGCTCAGTCAGCTAAGCATCTGCCTTTGGCTCAGTCAGGTTCTGGGACTGAGCCCCACGTCGGGCTCCCTGCTCAGCGGGGAGCCTGCATCTCCCTCTCTTCCCTGCTCGTGTTCTACATCTTTTTCTCAAATAAATAAAATCTTAACAACAACAACAACAAAGCAAAGTGCGGTCTCAACAGAAGAAACACACGTGGGAAGTGTGATGGTGTGGCCAGAGGAACAGAGGTGAGGACGGTTCAGTGATGCCAGGATCTGCCAGCGCATCACCAAGTGAGCCATCCTGGCTCAGCCTTATTGGCCGCCGTGCACCTCTCTGCTTCAGGCAGTGCCTGACAAGTTCTGCGAAGCCCATTTCTTTCTGTTGTCACACCAGCTCCAAGAGGAATCACCATCCACTTTACAACGAGGAAGCCTGGACTTAAAGACACTGAGGGCCTGCTGAAGGCCACCGGCTGAAGAGCTGGGATCTGAACCTCTGTCGGCCTTCTCTGGCTCTCACTCACTCCATTGCTTCTCCCCCCACCCCCCAACCCCGTCACGGCTTCCAGAAACAGAAGCCACCTGCCTTTCACCACAGATCCCTACCTAACTGCACACAGTCTCCTCTATGTTCAATAGCTATAATTATTTTGCTTTCACCAGTTTACACTGTAACACCACGTATACAATTGCTGATACTTGGTTGTGAATGTATATGGCATTTGGGAGCTCCAAAGTGCTGAACAGATGTTAGGTATTATTTTTATTATTATGTGGGCGTTTTCCTTCAGGGACTAATGTCAGGAAATAGAAAGGGCTCCATTACACATAGAGTCTACCTCGTCTACAGCCCACCCCACAGATCACCTTATTAAAGCTCACTGTGAGGTCATTTTCCTTTACATCAAGGCGTACAGAACAAACGAGGAATCTGTGTTCACGTGCTCGGGATTCTCACAGAAAGGCTCCTCTGCAATTTGAGGTGCAGGCTGGAGCACGAGCAGATGCTGTTCAAACATGTCCTATTTTCTTCAGCGATGACAAAGAGAAAAGAGGTTAACGTGAAGCACTCACAACTAGCTGGTTTGTTTTCCTATAAACTACCTACAAAGTATTAGTAATGAGTAAGCGAGAAATGGATCAAAGTTGCCACACTGTGCCAGGCTTAGATGCCCCCCCCCCACTTGGGTGCTGGTAGAGCAGGGCTGGCCGGGCTTTCAGAAAGCACCCTGCTTTTCTCCAGTCCCTCCTGTCTCCACTGACAGAGTCACAGGCTGCTAGTGCTGGGCAGCATCTGAAGAGTGCTGACAAAGAAGGGCATTAAGGCCCCGAGAGATGAATGGACAACATTCCCCATTTTGTGCTCCACTGTCAATGTTCCAGTTACATAACTGAACAGCATGTTGGAGGCAACGGAACAGAGAAGGGATGTAAGGATTAGCCTCTTCTCGTTTCCTTTCCTGTCCCCCTGCCCAGCTGAAACCCCATAGTTAGCCATTTTAAGTGTGGCCTCAGAATCTGCAGCCTGGGCCAGCTCCTCTGAGAGCATTTCTCTCTGGAGGCAGGGCTGGGGGAGTTGGGGCGGGGAAGCTTTGCTGGGGGTGTCCTGCACCTGGGCTGACAGGGTCCTCCTAAGGCATTCTGCTCACCTTACCCTCCCTGGGCACCTCAGAGTGACCCTCCTCCTCCCACTAGGCCCTTCTCAGCCTCCAGTCACGCCTGCTTCCCCCCACCAAAAAGGCAACCCTCTTTTGATCTTGCAGCCCCTCCAATTTACCCATCAAACTGCTACCAATGGTAGTTTCTGAAAGTACCCTCTGGAGCAACACCTGAAAAACTCCGTGGCTTACTAAATGAAGTCTAAACTCACTTGACTGTGATGTCCCACCGTTACCTGCCCCCATCCTTTCTCGTCTCTCCGCCTTTCCCCATAGCCCTGTGCTCATCACCAAACAGAACCCCTATTGTTTCCTGGGCTTAATGAGTGGCTCCTGCCATTTCTGATGTTTGGAACACGCCTTGGGACACCTCCTCTCTTCTCATGTGGAACTGCCACCTATTTTCCCAGGCCCGGCTCAAGTGTCCCTCCTTCTGAGACAATGGCTCTCTATTATAGCAACAAGTTAATTTCTGTCTTGCAAAGCATACTTATCGATTCATTAATTCAACCAACACTTACAAAGCACTTGAGCACCAGGTATATTGCTGGGAATAAAAAGACACTTAGAAATGCAAATTGTCAAGTAGCCGAACGAGCTTCTGGGGGGACTATGGCTTCCCTTCTTCCCACTAGACCGTATAGTCCCTGAGATGGGGAATGAACCCTCTCCTTCAGTATCTCCCACACCACTTACTACCATCTGTGGACTCACATAACTCTCAAACTCTCTCAGTCACAGAATGTAAATGTATTGCAACTTACCTGCTGATCCCTGAGCAGACGGACAATAATTTCTGTACATTCCCAGCAGCCCCTCCAATGCATGCTGTGTAGCAGTCTCTCGGTAATTGTGATGAATGAATGAAAAGAGGGAAGGGGGCAAGCAGCAAGCCAACATGACCACAGGGATGTCTGCCTTGTTCATATTTGTGTCCCTGGGGCCCAGTACAGGGCCTGGCACATATGGAAAATCACAAACAGTTAGCAAATAACTACAGCCACTGTCCATGAAGAACTTGTCTTTCAACCAACTGTCAAGTCTCTAGAGGAAGCTCTTTGGCAAGTTTCTAACAAGAAACAGAAATCCTGGGTCCATTTCCCATGGGAGTGAGGTCTTAGCTTCGTGACACCTTCCCCGGCTGCTGCTCTGCTGGGCAAGGCTTTAGCACGAGACCCTCCCGAGACATCAACCAGGCAGAGGTGTGGAGGAACTGCCTCCAGACTTAAGCCCGTGGGCAGCTTCTAGAAAGGTATAAAGCGACCAGGGCCAATTCCATCTCTTAGCTCATGGCCAGGGGTACCTCCTCAGTGTGGCCTTGCCACTCTGGGCCAATGCTTCTTCATTTGGTTATCAATTTGAAAATGAAAAGCAGAAGCTAAAAATAAAGTTTCAAGGTTAATGGGATGGAAACCACAAAGAATTCAGGCCTGAGGGCAAGGCCCCTGTGGTTCTGGGAGATAGCACATAATCAGCAGGGCGCTGGCCAGAGCTTCCTAACCTCTCAAGGGGCCCTTCTCAGAATTGATCTCCATGTGTGGCCTGGACCACACAACTCAGCATCCCGTTTGCCTCTACCTCATGTGGCTTCAAATTCTTTTTCAAGATGAAGCATAGATGTAGCTTCGTGCATACAGAGGTTATTTACTGGACAGAATGTTCTCAAGGGGAAAAATGGTCTGGGGTCTAAATACATCTCACCACTGTTTAGCTAAGAAAAGGTAGTCAGCATTTGTGAGCTGAGAGATTGTACAAGAAAAACCCGACTCCCTGAGATCCACACACTCACAGTAATAACAACCATCGCCGGGCTGTCCCCTCTCAGATGGACCACGTGCTTGCCCGTTTACTACAGCCCCTAACCACTCCTTGTTTTCTGACACTCATCTCAAGCCAAAGTCTTAATACCGTCCCTGACTTCACTCTCTTCCTCACGATTTTATTTAATCAACAGAAAGTACTACTCATCTTTTAAACATTTCTGAAACTCTTCGTTTTCCAATTCACTCCCTCTGGCATTCACTCTAATAATCTGTCAATCGTGGACTAAACTCCACGATCCTCTACTTTCTCAATGTCACTCAGCCTCCTCTCTTTCCTCAGGATTATAAGCCATGCCTTCTACCTCAGTGCCCCCACCTCTCCTTCCCTCTTCATCCTAGTGATCTAGCAAACCATAGTACTTGTTCCAAACAGAAGTCTCTGCTTACTCGGCACCTGTGCCCGAGCTGCAGAATACGGCCGGAGAGAAACAGGTAATCGTGCTGACTGATGAGATCTATTTTAAATTCATGACCACTGATCTCTGGAGGATTCTCAGTGTAGCCTCAGCAACCCAACCGTCTTTCCCTCCTCCATGACTCTCCCTCTCTCCTAGGTGACTATTTCACACAGTCTCTTCTCTTTAGAAATCTCCCTAACTGCAGCTGCAAAACCCTTGCTCTGTCTCTCACTGAGAAAACAGAAGCAATGAAAGAATTTCCACACACTCCCATTTCCACCTTTACCAACCTTCCCATATTTAGACAACCACACTCCATCTTCCTTTCTGTTTCCACGGATGAATGGTCTGCCTATCTGAAGTAACTCCTGCCCTTGTATTCTAGACCCCAACTTCTCCATCTTCCACACCACCATTCCTCCAACAATCTTTTCTTTAGCTAAGAAAAAAAAAGGTAGTCAGCATTTTTAAAGTTGAGAGATGGTACATGAAAAATCTGACTCCCTGGGATCCACACACTCAACGGTAATTACAACCATACCTTCTTAACAACCATATTTCCTTAGATGAGGTTTTCAGAATGGCTGCTCTCCTCTTTCTAATGTTAAAAATAACAGCAGAACCATGAGACAGAATCATCCCGATCTTCCCCTTGCCACTGGGTTGAACCCATCGACAAGGTGTATGTTACAATTTCCTGCATTTTAAAAACTGCCCCTTTTACCTCACCTCCTCCTCCAAGTTCTCTTTTACTCCTCTGCTCCCCTTTAAAAGGCAATTCCTCAAGAGATGTCTACATTCATTCCCATTCTCTTTATTTTTTATTATTTTAAGATTTTTAAAAAAGATTTTACTTATGTGACAGAGAGAGAGAGAGAGAGAGAGATCACAAGTAGGCAGAGAGGCAGGCAGAGGGGAAAGGGGAAGCAGGCTTCCTGCCAAGTAGAGAATCCGATGCAGGGCTCGATTCCAGGACCCCAAGATCATGACCTGAGCCAAAGGCAGAGGCTTAACCCACTGAGCCATCCAGGTGCCCCTAAGATTTTATTTTTAAGTAATCTTTATACCCAACATGGGCTTGGAACTTACAACCCTGAGATCAAGAGTCACATGGTCCACCAACTGAGTCAGCTAGGTCCCCCTTTTCCCTTCTCTTGAAAAGCCATGGAACCAGGCTTTCATCCCTCCCACTCCACTGGAACATTCTATGCCAATTACTGAAGATCCTCGCTCGCTGCTCCTTGGATGTGCCAAGCATTCTTCTGTCTTGGAGCCCTTGCCCAGGATGGCCTTCTGCTTGACACACTCTCCCCTGAGGTATCTCCAGGTGGCCTGCCATCACCACCCCCAGGCTTCCCCGACCACCACCTTCTCACACACACATCTTGACATCACCGAGCCTCCACCCTGGGTTTTATTTTTCTCCATTGTCCTTATTGACAAGTGTCCTTACTGCCATGTGACCTATTGTAAATTTATTCGCTTCTTATCCATCTCTCTCCCCCCTCATTGGCTTTCTCATTACTCACTTCTGAATATGATAATGTGGGTGGGTTTTTTTGTTCTATATGACCTGTGGATATTCTAAGATCACAGAATTTTCCTTGGATTATCAATTGACATATAATTTGCACTCTCTAGCAGTTTCCTTTCTGCGGGGAGACACGTTTGCAACTCTCTCACCCAACTCTTGATGGGTGGCTGGAAAGGCTGCTAGGAAGCATGTTGGGTGTGTCATTCGGATAGGGTCAACACTTGTGACTCAGTGCAAGTCTTCAGGCATCCCAATGTGATGGATTACACGTAAACTTGCCACTTACTATGCCACATGAAAGTATGTACTGAGCATAAAACTCCAATCCACCAGATGCTTGTCAACAATGTCTTCAATGCTATTTCTTTTTGTCCCCCCAAGGTTATTTATGAAGCATTCAAATCCTGAAGTCACTTGGTGGACACAGACATAAAATCTCTTTTTACCAAGTCACTTGAAGCTGTGGTCAATTTAATATATTCAAGCCACTGTTTGGTTAAAATGGTGCCATCATTTCTTCATCTATCATGCAGGGAGGTGATAAGTAAAACAAGTCCTGTGTTTTGGGAAAAAAAAAAAAAAGATTCTATCTCATGGTTCTGCTGTTATTTTTAACATTAGAAAGAGGAGAAAAGCCATTCTGAAAACCTCACCTAAAGAAATATGTCAAAACCTGAGAAAAACTATAAACACATGATAACCAGCTTTACAGGTTGTAGCATTTTGCATGACAGGGAAGCACTTATCTTCCCACCACATAAAATGACGGTATGCCACGAAATGGAATATTATATAGTCATATAACAATGATGGTTAAATATAAATAGGAAAAAATGTAGTATCTCAAATGTTCTGCGTACTAACAGAACAGAAAACCAAAAACCAAAAGAAATTTAAACTTTCAATTTTTAGAGACATAGAATGGAGAGAGATCAAGATGTTTCTTACGATAATTACATGTAGGTACTTTTTCCTTTCCTCTATTTGCCAAAATTTATCATACTGCTTTTATAATTATTGTTTTGCCTTTATAATTTAAATGTGTAACTAAATTTTCAAAGTAAGAAAACGGACAACTTTGACATGTACGTATTAACAGGAAAGGGTTCAACTGCACGTGTTATTTTGTGAACTACTGGGTCTTAAGATTTGAGTCCACATCCTGTTCCAAGTCTGCACTCATTCCTAACTTCCTCTTTCAATGGTTTCAGACAATCTTCTCTATGTGGTACATGGTTTTGATTCCCAACTAGTTTAGATTTCTATGAAAACTTAAAAATATATACGAAAAAAATATATACCCAAGGTACAGACACCTTAAAATGTTCCCTCTTTCAACAGACTGAATTACATGCAAATACCTATCAATATCACTTTGTGTGTGAAGAGTCCAGAGAACAGCTATTTCTTTTACAGCCCGTGTTTCTAATTATAAACAATGATGTACTCATTTTGTAAATGCAAAGACTGACAGAGTGTTCACTCACTAAAAATCCCAGTGTATCCAGACTTTTAGACAAGAAATTGGAATCACTTTGTTAAGCTAACTTAAATTCAATCATTTACTCAACAAAATTTACATGTTGCTAATGTGATATTCCTAGAGCTATATAGAAACGTATAAATACATAGCTTTAATCCGCAGGGAGCTTGTGGTCTGGAAGCGGTGGTAAGATGTGTTCACCAGCAAATATCACCAGGTGACTCAAATAGGGATGTGACTCTTATCACCTGTGTGTCTTCACCACTGGGCAGAGTTTGTGACACGTATCAGATGCCCAATAAAGGTTGGTCGAACAGATAATTGAATGAAAATGTTGCAAGATATAAAAAGCAATAAAGAAAGGCGAAATTAGCTTGGACTAGGGGAATGAGAAATGGAAATGGAGCTGGAAATGAGAAGAGGCCAAAGGCAGGCAAGGGAGAAAGAGAGATTCATGCTGGAATAGTTGGAATCAGTAGGTAAGAACCTGTTCTTCATTCTGCAGGAGATGAAACATGACTGCAGGTCTCTGAACAGGGCAATAAAGTGACATATGTTATACCTGAAAAAGTTACTCTGACACTTTACATTTAGGAGAGCAAGTGTGTAAATTGGTTCAGAGATTATTTTAATAGCCCATGGAAGAAAAAATAAGGTGCTAAGCCCAAGAGGTTGAAAGGGGACAGAAAGGAAATATATTTAGGGTATCTGGCTGGCTGGTCAGGAGCTGCGGCTTTAAATCCCATTTTCTGACTTAGATCCAACTGATATTTTATTAAGTCCTCCACAGTATGTATGGCTGATGCCAAGCCTAGACCTGTCACATGTTCACGGAGCAGTATTATTTGTCCTCACATTTTGGATGGAAAGACAAATTCTCTGCAGTACACTCAGCAAGCAAGTGATAGGGGAAAAGAGGAAAAAAAAAATCAAGCTCAGGTCTTCTGGGTATTCTTTCTGGTCATGACAGATGTTCCACCTAATGAGATCTCTCTGTATTGCAGTCTAGAACTGGTATCTTTTTAAAAAAAATTTTTTTTAAATATTTTATTTATTTATTTAACACAGAGAGAGAGAGAGATCACAAGTAGGCAGAGAAACAGGCAGAAAGAGAGAGGGGGAAGCAGGCTCCTTGCCAGAGCAGAGAGCCCTATGTGGGGTTCGATCCCAGGACCCTGAGATCATGAACTGAGCCGAAGGCAGAGGCTTAACCCACTGAGCCACCCAGGTGCCCTAGAACTAATATCTAAAGCTCATCATTCCAACACCCATGTATTTTGCAGGGAACACTCTGCTTGTGATAGTCCTAGAAGTGAGTCTGGAAAAGTCAACTCTTTCATTTGGATTGATAATATGCCTCCAGTATACATTTCCCCTGTCTTACCCAGTTCTCTGTTTCCACAAACTCTGCATTCCGGCAACCAGAACTCCTTTCCTCACATATCCTGACTGCATACTCTTTGTCACAACCCATTTTCTGATCTGTACAATGGAGATAACAGTGCCAAACCTCTGAGACACACAAAACACACGTAAAAAAGTCTCACACGTAGCAGAACCAAAATATATGTGAATTATTATACCTGCCCTTCCAACCTTATTTGACTTTTAAAGTTCAGTCCACATCAACATCTTGGGTTGAGTTTTTCTCTTTGGAAAAATTATATGGCTCCCTCTTTGCTCTTTTTGCAATTTGATTTTACTGTTTTTTTTATAGTCTCCTTTATGTTCTGGCTAAAAAAGCACATGTCAATTTCTCCAATTAGAACACCAAGACACTATCTTATTTATAGTTTTATCCTCCATAAGGCTGGCATAGTGTGAAGGGTACAGTAGGTCCCAAATAAATAACTGCTGAATTCATCCATGTATACTTTAATTAGTAAGTTCCTAATTAATCTTAAAATGAATTTGCAGGGAAGATGATTATACCACACACATCATTAGAACGAATATATGTACTAGAGCGTCACAACGAAAAAGTTAGTATCACAATTGAGCTGAAAAGAAGTAACTCCTTCTATACAACACTTTAAGGTAATAGCACAGATTTCACTGGAAAATATTTGTTTGTATTCTAGTATCTTTGGCGGGCACAATATCACAGCAAACAACACCACCTCACCCGGCTTGCTATCCATTCCCATATCCCTCACAGAATGGCATGACTGAGCACATCCAAGGTCTGTTAATAGCAGATTGCGGGCCGGCTCTGGTGCTTAACAAATGTTTCCTTATACTGCGCTTAAGTCAGCCTTGTCAGAACGTCCACTCATTAATTCCAGCTCTGCAATTTATATTAATAAGGTTTCTACCCCCAAGGAAATTTATAATTGAAGCCACAGTCCTCCAAACTGCAAACTGCCTCCCCACTCTACAATTCAAACAGAAAGAGAGGAAAAAATACTGAATTTATGGCAGGAGAAAAGTTTTTATTGCTTACTCTCTTTTGACCTGAAGTGATGCAAATGGGTGTCAGTGGGCTGTAGAAAAATGTGCTAGAAGAGCCTAGATAAAGTCCAACAGGCAAATACGGTGGGGGGATACGGAGCAGGGAGGTGCACAGAAGCGCCCACAAAAACAGAGCCTGCACGTCAAACAGCCCTGCTCACGGCGCTGCCTCCCCCAAAGGGGCCACATCCCAGCAGACACCTCGACGCTTCCATCTCCTCCCTCCCTAAGACGACCAAAGGGTCAGGCTGCACACGATTTCGAGCTGGAGGAGATGAACAGTTGTCTGTTTTCTCACTCTTTCTGCTCTGTGCAAAATGAGCCCATGAACACTTTCAGCAGGTTCAGTGTATCTCAGATATATTCAAGCACAATCCAGAATTTGAAAACAGAAAACCAACAGGACGCCAGGGCCTAAAGGACGGGATCACTATTTGCACAATGAAACACTGCCTGCCATCTGGGCAAGGACTTCTCCTTATATTATTTGCTTATCGAGGAGTGTTGCAACATGGTTTTACAGATCAAAAAGGCAGCCTTGGAGAGCGACCGCTGGGCACAATAGTATCTGCAGACACTGTTGCTCCAGCCTTGGAGAACAGCTCTAAGGGCTGAAAAGTACTGTTGTATCACTGCTATCTCAGAAAACCGAACAGATTTCCAAGAGGCACCTTCACTGGCTTCTGGAAAGTCTTTTAAAGTGGTATTACTTAGCCACGGCAAGTATAGACACTGGATTATCAGGAGGAAATACCGAAGATAAGAAAGTTATCCAATCGTCAGTTTAAAAAACCCATAGGTTGTATTCTGAATTTTTTTTCACTTTTGGGTTTTTACTACTATTATCATTGACACGAACGACTGCCAACTACCCCCTCCCCGTATGTTCCTGATGCCCCTGCTCATCCTTCTGCAACAGGGAAGCCATCAGACTTATTCATGTTAGGGGAGTTTGACATGTCTCCAGATAAAACAGAAACATACTTTCTTTCAAATATTACAAGGATTTCTTCAGTTTAGGAACAAGCACTGACACTAAGAAATATTCTGCTTCTAGCTAAAGAGGCCTACTTTATTTGTGAAGAGTCTCTGCAAAATCATCTGGTCATCTATCAATGTTTACAGTCACCCGTCAGTAAAACTCAGACAATAACCACATATGTCACTGCTGGACCCACCGTGGTTACCTTTAATGAACCTACATGGAAGGATATGAAGCAGAGCTGGTCTCCAAATTAGAAACAAGATGGGCGCCTGGGTGGCTCAGTGGGTTAAGCTGCTGCCTTCGGCTCAGGTCATGATCCCGGGGTCCTGGGATCGAGTCCCGCATCGGGCTCTCTGCTCAGCAGGGAGCCTGCTTCCCTCTCTCTCTCTCTGCCTGCCTCTCTGACTACTGTGAT